>CALNHX010000611.1:0-308129 GCA_940337035.1 Agriotes lineatus | reverse complement strand
ATTGCACTATTGCAGGCATGGCAGGTAGGTGGTTCAGTTCTGCTGAAGAAGCAGTTGTGATGTATTCAATTCTTAGCTGGCGGCAAATTCACTAAATAACGAACATGTGTGTATTTGTAATTGATACTAGACATCTGCTGATTATAGCATTCACATGGAAAATTTTGTAATTATATCTATAACAGACAATAATGCAAAAACATGAGAACAACATACGTCAAAGCATCCAGAAAATAAACAGATTTTATAATTGCATAAAACACACACGTTTGTGCAAAAATAACAAACTTTTATTTATATTTTATTTATTATTTCCATCTATATGTAGATTGATTTGAATGGTAAAAAAATACATTAATTTTTTACAACGCTTAAATACCTATTTTCTTTAATATAAATATAAATTCTTAAAACAGAACTATAATAGACGAAAACTTTTTTGTTCTTTTTTAGTATCGAAAGAAATTATACTAAGTGAATTGTTACTAATATTTACCGCTCTTACATGTTATATCACACCTTTATTATTGCACTATAGGTTACATTAATTGACAGATTTCGCATTTTATTTTATATTACCTACAACAACTAAAGATCAGATATTAGAAATAATATTTAATTTAACATGTTTTGAAAGGTGTATAGTAAAACACTGTTAAGAGAAAATTATATAATAAATCTTAAGGTATACAGGTTTAAGTTTAATGCTATATTGGTTAGTACGATAAATAAATATATCTATCCCTTTCAGGAGTTTACCATATCCGTAGAAAGAGGTAATTTAATACTGATGCTGATTTTTTAAGGTAACTATTTTCAAAATGGTAACCACAAAACTTATTAAGGAACGTCGATCACAGCTGTCTAAATACCAAGAACACACATCTACACTGATTGCTTGTTGAACGTGCTATATGGAGCATCTGAGATCTTCCCGTTATCTTCTTCTTTTAACGTAACTTGCAAAGGTGCGTTTCCTGTTTCGGGCAAGAAAAGAACAGTTAATCCACCAATTATTCCACAAGTGCCCAATACAGACATAGGTACTGAAGGATGCATTTCAGCCTGAAACAGAGAGAAAAATACTGAAGCTTCTGTACTATTTAGTCACTTTTCATAAGAGCATAGTTGTAGCTATACCCTATAGTTTTTAGATATTTGAATGATGAATTATCAAAACTCACCAATTCCCATAGATATGGTACTAACAACAAAGCGATTCCAGCTGTGACATTGCTAGCACCGACGCCGATGTTTCTGATTGTTGTAGGATATAATTCAGCTGTAAATATTGGAATTACAGCGTTGGACGAACTAACTGAGAATTTTCCGATCATGGCCAAGGATGTTACAAGCCACTGATGGTTATCCAGAATATAAGGTATTGGAAGTACGAAAAAACAAGCTACTCCAGCGAACATAATAGTGAGAGCTAAGGGCCACCGTCTTCCCATACGAAGGAGGAAAAGTATACTGATGGCTATTGCTGGAATTTCCACAGCTCCTGACAGTACCTAGACAAATGCAATGGCATGTCAAGATTATAACGAAATGATATTCTTAAAGAGTATAGATTATTAGGCATACTACGAATAACATTTAGAAAGAGAATATAATGATTCAAAATATATGGAAGATGGAGCTTTTTATTTTATTACCTAAGTATCAATGCTAGTGATCAATGTTTGCCCGAAATACACTTTTTATAGCTTATGCTTAAAACGCCCGACCTAACCTGACATTTCTAAAGTAGTTCATTTGACACGTGAAACAAACCCACGTTAGCTCGTACCAATTCGAAAATCGTGAGTCGCTACTGTCAAT
Organism: Agriotes lineatus; assembly: GCA_940337035.1. Lineage (NCBI taxonomy): Eukaryota > Metazoa > Arthropoda > Insecta > Coleoptera > Elateridae > Agriotes > Agriotes lineatus. The sequence goes on along the minus strand of CALNHX010000611.1, from coordinate 306,305 downwards.
ATGGTAAAAGGTCCTATTCGCCAATGTCTTAAATTTAAGGGATGATGATTGGCCCAAAATTTAAGTAATTATCGTTCTTATCAAGGACCCCATTTTCAACAACTTTTGTTTGAAAAGTTTTTCTCTAAGTCAAATACATTTTGAGCTAGAGTAGGGCAAAATGAAGCACAAGACGAAAAATGTTTCTGTTGTCAACAGGTTTTTCAATATTTGATTGAAAATTATGTTTTCATTATGATTAACTACTATTTTTCTGCACTTTCAGAAGATTTGGGGCCTCAGGTAGTCGTGTCGGACCCCACATCTAACGGCCGAATTCATATAAATTCCAATATACATGCGTAAGCCGCAGTGATGTTCCTACCCATAGGTTCTATTCCATCCAAGGTCGAAGCGCACAAAATTAATATTTTCAGTAATAGAAGAGAGGTGATTTCCACACTATCACAAGATTTGGGGGCGTGTTGGACCCCCTTTCTAACGGTCGAATTCTTACAAATCCCCTCTCTTATATTAATAAAAATAGGACTTTTGTGCCCTACGACCTTGGTTCGAATACAACCTATAGACGGAAACATTACTGCGGCTTACGCATGCGTATTAGGATTTATAAGAATTCGGCCGTTAGAAATGGAGTCCGACACGACTACCTGAATCATAATGAAATAATAATTTTCAATCAATAATCATTGGAAAATCTGTTGAAAACAGAAAGTTTTTTTGTCTTGCTTTATTTTGTACTGCTCTGGTTCAGAATTTATTTGCCTTAGAGAAAAATTTTTCAAACAAAATTGGTTGGAAATAATGTCGTCGATTATAACGATGAGAGGTAGCAATTCCCGAAAAACCGGTTTTCCCGCAATTTATCCAAGATGGCTTTGCGAGCTAAATGGAATATTAAAACGTTTTCAAAAATTATAACTGCGGGATTTAAGGCTTCTAAACTGTATTCTATACGGAGTAGATTCTAAGGTATCCTAAGTTTACTCTCTATAAGGCTATTTAAAAAATGAACTACACTGCAAAATTTGTCTAGGTTAAGAAGTGATAAAGTTGACAATACCAAAACATTTAAGAATATTGTTTGGTTTACTCTTTGGCCTTATTAAAAAGGATATTGTAAGAAAAATAACTGTATAGGTCAAAATTTGATTTAAAATACCATTGTAACTGTTACTTCTAGTTATACACATGGCAAAGCGCACATTCGTGAAGAGTTTGTGTCATCTCTTAGGGTTTGAGTTTATTATTATTAATTATTATAAGAAAATCTAGGTGATCTACACTGTTAATTTATAAATAAGGAATATCAGATGGACAATGGTATACAAAACATTCTATGAGATGCTTTTTGTAAAAATTACTTAGAAAACGGGTGGTACAAAAATTAATGGGCGTGTGTTAGTAACGCAATAACTCGAGAACGAGTTGACCGATTTGGATTACTTTTTTTTTGTTTTGTTCGTCTTACTTCCGAGGTGGTTTAGCAAAAAAAGAAAATTCCGAAGAATCTAAAGGGAAAGCCGGAAAATTGGAAAATATCGAAAGTGTGTTTTTCTATACACTGTACGACTTTCTATTTGCAGTCATACTTTTATGATTCTGTGATTAATGGTTTGAAGGGTTTTCCCCATCATGTCATAATCCAAAACAACGTTTGCCGGGTCAGCTAGTATACAATAATAAAATAAAGCTTATTTCTCTTATTTTTTTACACGACGTATAAGAAATAACTTATTGTATACATATGTATGAACTTTCAAGTTGAGCATTACCTTTTTTAACGTTATATCATTACGTTATTAAAACCACCACGCTAAATATGTTACTGCACCTATTAATTCAGAAAATGTCATCCTTGGTATTCATGTCTACATATTTGAATGGGAAGCCTAATAATACCGTAGGTACGACGTTGCGGAAACAATTAAATTATTAAATAAGACAACATTCAGCACTAACGCGTAATTAATCTGAATTATTAAAGTAGTTTTATAAGCAGATTATGATGTAACATAGCGGAGAAAATGTATAAAAGATAATATAAACGCTTAATTTTTCTGCTTTTATAATAATCACTAACTCCGTAAAACGGAGTCGTATCTGAATTCTTTAGTTCTGCTTGTCCGCTGTGTGTTTGCTGGCGTTTTTTCGGATGAAAGATAGAAAAGTAGATTAGCAATTTCTAAAGAACCAACCCCCTATTTTGTAAGTTACATGGACAGAATGGCAGACAAATTAATTTTTTCAAAAATTTTAAGCAACATTTTCAACGATTAGGATTTTTTAAATTATAAATAGTATCCATTACCGGTTATAGAGAAATTATTCGCTATAAGATAATTGGTTTCATACAATTTAGAATTATTCAATATACCTTATTAAACACATTTTAATGCAAATCAATTAATTTTGTAACTTATACCATGTGCTCAAAAAGAAATTAGATAAGGGTTGGCCATAGAAATATGATTTAATCATACATTTTTTGTGTTCCGTTGTAAAAGCCATTATAATTGTAGCTTGATTAAATTTTCAATATAAACTTATCACAACAACAACAACAGTGATAACATTATAGTAGTTTATTTATCTAGAACGAAAAGTGACATTTTAAAGGACGAGAAAGTTGTTTACGGCCGAGGCGTCAGCCGAGGACGGAATTACTTGCGAGGACCTTTAAAAACACTTTTCGTTCGTGGTGAATACAACGGTTTATTTTATACTGCAAGTTTAATGAATTTTAAATAAAAAGTTGTAAATCATTTCAAATTCCATGCCAACAACTGACGTATAATTTTAAAGTACTTGAACTTTAATATTTTACTTTAAAGTACTAGGACTTTAATGTTCCATTTTTTGTACCATAAATAAGTTTTTCTTCAAACGGCAGTAAAATGTGCCATTGTACTGCTGGATTGATGATGCTAAACTGTCACTTCATTGCCATGGCATCTAAAACACTTTATCTGCCGCTCGTCAGCGGCAGATAAAGTTATTATCTTCCGCTGACGAGATCAAGTAATTTTCTTCGAATTTTGTTCACAAAATTGTAAATAATTTGTTATAAAAACGTTTGAAGAAAAAATACGATATGTTATTCGGAGCAAAAGTATCTTTATGTAGCTCGGCTGTACCGTCCAGCCACGCCACATAAGGAACCTATAACTTTGCTCCTAATAACATAATATACTATTTTAAGTACTTGATCTTTAATATTTTACTTTAAAGTACTAAGACTTTAATGTTTCATTTTTTGTACCATAAGTAGTCCGAAAAATGTAATTTTAGAATCAGTATGAAATAAACGAATTTTAAAGCTTGGTGTTGAAATTACTTATATTTTCCATGGCCAACCCTTATGCAATTTCTTTTTGAACACATGGTAGATAATAAACTACTTACAGTATTAATGTACAGGTCGCCTCCAATATTTCCTAAATTAAGAACGAGGCCGTAGTAGAGCAAATAGACAACGAACCAAATTATGGAAAGCAGCAACGTAGTCTTTCTCATTCGAGGTGTCTTAAAAAGATCTAGTACACTTGCAGGTTCCACCTGTGTTTGCGATGCAGGAAGAAGCTGTTTGTCGATGTTGTGGGGAAGTTCTTTCCCATTTACTGCTGCTGCGTGTTGTAGTATTGACATGACCTCCTGAGTTCTCCCCATAGCTAAAAGCCACAAAGGCGATTCTGGTAGAATCCACCTACGAAAGAAAATAAAAGTTAAATATTTTAATTCGATTCCAGTTCTGTTTGTTCATTCATTTAGTTATTCCTTATCTTTAGCCTCTTTTGCATTTCGGTAGCAAGGGCCATTCATATTTGTCAATAAATGTTAACAGCACAACGCGCTATGTAAAAGGTTTTTTGAGTTATTTATGTTTATGTAAATTAAATGAGGGGAACATTTAATCACCAATAAAAATTACCTTGCGCTTGTACAGGCAAATTAAGAGGATTACAACCTGAATAAAATACCATCCTTTATAAACTGGTGCTTGAAAGTGTAATTAAAATTTAATAACTTATGAGTATTTGAACATTTAAAAAGGTACTTCTTTCAATTAGCAGTTTAATATTCTAGTTACTAAAAGACTTGGCAATTTCATCGCCGTTTTGATACCTAGAAAGTTTAGTAGCGATTTAGCTGAATTCACTTTTACCTTCCATCTCCTATGTTTGGCAAACGATGCTTTTTAGTACAAACTATGTATGTATGTATGTATTATCGTTAACCTCTTGTTACCTTAGCGGTGTGGAGGCTGGTGCTTTATGTGATTGCATCTGGCGGTACAATGCTCAACTTGCACCGAGTTGAAAGTTACAATTGAGCGCGCCTTTCGTGCTTGCGTAGCAACCATTGTCTGTTAGATGTGTGTCTTGGTGATGTGTAGACCTTGTTACTCTATCTTTTAGGTCTGTGGTTCTGAGTAGAGAATAGTTAATTTGGTGCCCAACTGTGAATGGTCACCGAGCCAGATTCCAATGTGTGCATTCCATTTTGTCTGTCTATATAACATCTAACATTCAGTTATTTATTCTACATGTTTTACAGATGTGTTCACTCCTTTCTCTCTCTATTGATGCGTTTCTGCTATCCTGCGTACTATTTTCACTTCTGTTCTTTCTAGTATTCCTTTTGTTTATGAGATCTCAGGCCGGGTTTCTGCTGTATAAGTTAGTTAAGCTCTCATTGCTGGTCTGTAAATTAGGGACTTGACTTCGATTCTGATATCTAATATCGCCATATTGTGTCATTTAGGTATACCGCTGTCCTTGTCGCTTTTGCAGCTTGGCTTTTCACCTCCGCTTTGCATCGAATCGGTGTCTTAGAGGTAGTCATACACTGCGCACTGCGTCGTCCACATAGTACAAAATTTTGATTTTCTTGTTTCCTATTTTACATCCTTTCAATTTGCGTATTTGTTTTATTATTTCGTCCATTATAGTGTTATATACGGGTAGTAGCACGCTTAGAGAGTCTCCCTGCCGGAGTCATTGTTTACGGGTATCTGTTCGGTGAAGTCCTGTGGATTTTGGCTTGGATCCTGTTTGGAGAATATATATTTTCAATCGTTTTGATGATGTTTTCAGGTATTTGCTTGGCATAAAGAAGGTGTATTACATCTTCTAGTTGTATACGATCGAAAGCCTTCTCTACATCAATAAAACACATTAAGGTCTTTTCGTTTATTTGTTTTATTACAAACACGACATCCACACAGGACCTTCCTGACCTCAATCGTTGTTGTTCGTCTGCATTCATTTATTTTGTTTATTATAATTTTTGTGGTTAACTTAAAGTTGTACAAAGCAGACTTATCGTCTAGTAGTTCTCTGTTACTGTTTTGTCGCCCTTCTTAAACAATATGACCGTGGTGCTAGTTCGACATTCATCTGGGAATCTATGTTTTGAAAATATTTTGCGGATTACAGTAGTTAATTGTTGATTTAGCGTCTTTCCTCATATTTAAGTAACTCATTATCTTCGCCCGGGCTCTTCCTGTTAAAGTGCTATTTCTATATCTTTTTTCTATAAAAGCCCTGTCGTTGGTCAATATCTCTTGTATATTCGCTTCAGTTTCAGTCTCTTTTTGTAGAGTTCTTGTAAATATTTTCTATGTATCTGATATTGATGAATTCATGTGCCTCTTATCTCTGACTTCTGATTACTCGCCATAGCTGTTTTTGGAGCCGGTAGAAGTGATTTTCCATTCATTTTGAGAACATTTTCCTATTTTTGTTCTTAATTTGTCTGACTGCTGAGTTAGTTTCATTGCAAATGCCCTTATATGCAACTTCTTTAATCATTTTCTTTAGTTTATACCAGCTGTTGTTAATATCTTCCTCTGCTTCTGTCAGATTTTTATCGATTTTATTCTTTAATCGATTTTAGTATAGACCTTTTATAGTTGTGTACTGCAGTGATTCGATATTTATTTTTTGTATGTGTTCTTTTGATTTCTGCAAGCAGCAAACTGTGATCGCTTCCTACATTAGTGGAGTTTAGGGTTCTTACGTCTCGTATCTGTAGCGGGCGTATGCATATGTTCGTTAAAATATAGTCTATTGCCGATTATTGTCCTCGAGAATTTCTAAATGTATATTTGTATTGTAGTTTATGATAAAAAGGAGTTGTTAATCCTCAGATCAGAGCGAACATAAGTTGGTGTTTAATTCTCCGGCTACATTAAAACGTTGCTATACTTCAGGAATCACTTCATTACTAATACGCGCATTAAAATTCCTTAACATTATCGTTGGTTCATTCTGTGGAGTAGTGTTGACTCAGTGAGATTTTAAAGTTGGTCGTAGAAATTTTCTCGTTCTTATTTTAGGTTGTTGTCCTTTGGTACATATATCGATATTATATTCAGCTGTTGAGCTCCTGTACGCATTTTAATAATTCATATGCGTAAAGATATACTGGGCCACTTTAATAGTTATGCAGAGGATGATAAAATGACATGATTTGTCTAATGTTTGATACGTAAACTTTTAGTTTTTGAAAAAACGAGTTAAGGTTTTTCTAAAAAACTTGGAGAACCACAAATAAGTTTAAATAATTATAATAATTAAAAACAAAAGGAGCCTGTCTTTATAAATATTTGTATTTATGTCTTGTTAATGTTATCTATCATTTTGAAAAATTTCATAAAATGAATTTTACCGATGCTGACATTAACACCATATTCGACCTCTAAGCATTTCAACAGTTTCAAAAATGTTAAGAGGACACTAATAGCACTTCAAAATGGAAATCACGTCCAGAAAACCGTCTTTTCTGTGCAAAATGTCCAATCATTTTATGAACAAAACTTGCTCAGAATTAAAAAGTATAGCGCCGTACTTAATATAGTAGCCGCAGGACATTTTGTTGTTAGATTTATTGAATAGTTGTCATTTAGGTAACTTTAACGATATTGCCATAAAAATAAAATAAAACTGCGCTATCACCGTGTTTTACTGTTTGCATTGAATGTATAAGGGTATTAAACACTACTATGAAATTATATCCTAAACATATTTAGAAAAGACAGATTTACGAATCATGCAAACTTTATAATTCGTCAAATAGATTAGAAGTTTATAGAATTCAACACACGAGCATTTTTTTGCTTCATAAACCACACTAAAAAACCTTCCAATAACAGATTTTTGGCTAACAGATTTGGTACAGATGTTAAGGCGCAAGGGAAGATAACGTGCTACTTAGCGCAGACTGTATAACAAACATCAAAGTCGAACACCAGGTAAATGATAACATTGAAATGGCAATTCTGCACCAGAAAGGCGTACTCCTGGGCCTCTTTCAATTTAATTTAATAATAAACCAAAATATAAAAAGCTTGCTATAATACGTTTTAAATGGGATTTCTTCTTCTTCTTCTTTACGCAATCATTTGCTTCCACTGCTGGATATAGGCCTCCCTTGAACACTCCCAAACTATACTGTCCTGTGCCAATCTCATCCTCTGACCGTGCACCTATTTTATATCATCCCCTCCATCTTGTTGGAGGCCGATCTCTGTTTCCTTTGTCTGTTGCATATATATAATACACATAGATATATGGTCTGTTGTCACTTTTTTCAACTTTTATGTCCATCAGTTATCTCTTGTTCTTGCTACGTATACTACGAACTGCTATTTGAGGTGCGCCAGCCTTTCAGTTATGTCCTGCACCCCCGGTCTCTTGCGAATTTCTGTATTTTTGATTCGGTCAAGTAGCTTAACACCCAGCACCGACTTTTACATTTTCCGCTTGGCTGTCCTTAGTTTTTCCGAACTAGTTTTAGTGAACGTTTAGGTCTCCTGTTCGTATGTGTTGACAGGAAGCACACATTGGTCGTACACCTTTTTTTAGGTTGATCGGGATGTCGCTTTTAAACACATCTCTTAACCTGCCATAAGCTGCAAATCCTAGTACTATCCACCATTGCAGTTCGTATGTTTAGTTGTCTCTGTGGATTATTATGTCGTGGCCCATGTATATGGTATTCTTTGACTTCCTCTATGCTGTTGTTATCCAATATTACTTGTTCGTCGAGCACATGATTTGTCATAAATTTCTTTGAGCATTTGATCGACTTTCGTATGTCATTTGCAATAAGTACAGTGTGGTCTGCAAAACGTAAGTTATTCAACTTTCTACCATCCATATTTACGCATCTATGGTTTCAGTTAAGTTGCTTGAAGGCGTATTCTAACACGGCCATAAAGAGTTTAACCGATATTGTATCTCTTTGTCTAACTCCTCTTTTAAGTGGAAATTTATTGGTGTCTTGGTGGAGTCTTACGCATGTTGCTGACTTTTTATAGATGTTATAAATATATTAGGCGAGTATATCGGTGGTCGAAGCAGGCTTGGTTAAGAGCTCTTTTTGTTGATTTTTGAGGCTTTCACGGCCATTGTCATTAAGTAACAAACCACTTCCAGGATTGGATCGTGTCATGATTGAGATCGAAGAACTCAATGTTTCGCCCACTTTTGTAAGGGGCTTCATCAGGAGGAAAAGCAAAAGAGCACGGTAACTCAACGTGTTAACCACTAACTAGTTAGTCGAGTTTCGCCTCTGACGTGGTTCACACGTTGAATTACCGTGCTTTTCTCTCCCTTCCCTTGCAAAGAGTTTCGCCTGTGGCGTGGTTAACACGTTGAGTTACCGTGATCTTTTGCTTTTCCTCCTGATGAAGCCCCTTACGAAAGTGGGCGAAACTGTTAAATCTGTGATTAACTAAAGTTACTGTTAACACAATACATAAAAATTGAAACGTTATGTTAAGTGTTACACTATTACAATTGATTAGACTATGAAAATGTGCTACAGTTAAACATAATAGTGTACAAATTTACTCTGTAACAGTTGCTTAGAGAATATACGTCGTCTTTAATAATGTGCCATCAATTGTCATGTAATAACATTGAAAAATAATAGAATGTTTTATTGTATATCGCAAATCATTTTATTACTTAAAATAATATGTTACAAATTACTATTCAATCAACTTACCACAATCCAACGAAAACAAATCCAGGTAGAGAAACTGCCAGTTGTAACTGCCTCCAGTCCCTCAGTAACCATGCAATACCAGCGATACTCATGTATGATAGGGATACAGGAAACATGTAGGAAACGCCAGCGACTATTCGCCATAGTCCTCCTACTAACTCGACAGAAAGCACAAAGCCGCTAAAGACCACCGAAACTGAGACAAATCCAAGCATAGTTCTAAGAACGACGTACATTTCGAACCAAGGAACGAAAGCGATTATTGTGCCTATAAAAAAACGCTTTGAAAATCATTTCTGTGTTATAGTTTACAGACTACTCTAACAATGAATAACCAGTAGATTGGGTGGTTCTCGGCATGAAGGTACACAGCCGCCTTCCTAAATGAGGTATAACTTACCTAAAAGTGCTTGAAGAAAAACTGCTACTATTAAAGTGCGTTTTCGACCATATCTGTCCGAAATGATACCGCCGATTAAGCCGCCTGCAGCTACTCCCGCCAAAAACATCATTTCGGCCACATTGATAAGATGCTTTCGATCACAGAGTAATTCGAATTCTGTTATTAGTGTATTACCTGCAAACGATAAATGTACTATACTACAACTATAACTACAAATTTAATAAAATTAAGGTAACATGATGTTTTCCATTTTTTTTTAAATTTAGACATATATATGTAATACAGCCAGAGAATAATTTTTGCAGTAAAACTGTAAACACTAGCTAGGAGAAACTAAACTGAAAATGATGGGTGAATTCTCTTGAAAAGTCTGGTTCTTAAGTTCCTAAGAAACAAGAATGACTATGACTATGTAGTCGTTGGCAAAGCCTAGGGTGATCAAGACGCACAAATATTCAGTTCTTGGATATTTATTTAGAGGAAATCAAATGAGTAAAGAAGGTGGAGACTTTTTTCCATTAAGATATTAAAGAAGTGAAAAAAGATAACAGGGTAAATCGAATACAAATATGGTAGAACACGAGTGCATTATACTATACCATGAAAATCAAGAACCACTCTACAAGAAAAAAAAGTAACAAGTACAACTTTACAGGCAAATAACCGCTTTGAAGAAGGTTAACATGTAAATAATCATGCTTTAATATTTTTTATAAATAAATATATCCAGTATGTTCAACAATAAATGTTTTAATTTATCCTTTTGTCGTTATTCAGTAACCTATGTAGCTTTACTTATTGGAAATGCAAATTTAAGTAAAAATACTGAATGTGTCGAAGCAAAACTGAGCTCAGCATTCTAAATAATTAAGTATGGAATGTTTCATAACACCGTTTCGTTGCATCGGAATGTGGATTATCTCTCGTTCAGGTTTAACAAACTTAACTTGAATAACCAAAGATAAGTTGATGATCTGACCATTACTACAACCGGCAAGTATGATGTAGCTATTTCCAGTATAATGCAAATATTAGTATATAAATGAGCTAACGATATAACAACCTGCAAATCCAGATAGAATTGATATCGTAGCATTTACTAAAACAAATAAATTACAGTTTGAATTGGAATTCTCATATAGAAAACCCCTATGAAAGTAAATATAGCACTAAAAAATAGTGGACGTTGTGACACTAAATAATATTAAAAATCAAACGAAACTAGGGGTAAAAATATCTTCACGTTTGTAATAATACTGAAGCTATAGAAGGAAACACTTGGTAATGCAAATTACATCAATTTTCAAATAAAAAAACATTATCGGCGGTCGAATTCGAACGGCAGCGGCTGCGAATGCGATTTCAACGTTTGAAAACATTCGGCGAGCACATCATCACTGGAGAACGGCTCGACCGATTTGGCTCATTTTTGTTGTTGTGTTCGTAATTGTCAGGACAAGATTTGTATGAAAAAAAATATTGGGATAATCCACCGGAAAAGTGGGAAAATTCGGAAAATCAAAAAGATGATTTTGTATTGAATTTCGTATGTTTTCGTTTCTGAATGGCTTGTCGAATGGGTAAATCGGAGTGGAAAACTCGTAAAATTCGGAAAATTAGGAAAAATCGATTTTTTTTCAGGATGGAAAAACCGGAATAGAACAATGGAAAAGTCGTGTTTCAAAACATACACGTATAGGTTCACGTAATATTATGCCCGGGCAACGCCAGGTAGGTCACAGCTATGATGTATACAAGGAATAAGGAAGGATATTTCGAAATTCAACCGCTAAAGGGGTAAAATGAGGGTTCCAATTTTGCATGGAAAAATAATATTAAATAGACATTTCGACTTGAACTGTCGTAGGAGTACTCTTAAAAACAAATAAGCAAACACGTATTTCGTGATTTTCCGAAAATCAACCCCTTAGGGGGTGAAATGAGGTAAATAAGCCATAAAATTAAAACTCTATAGTTGTGAAATGGGATTTCAGAGACAAATTATTTTTGGGCCAGCTAGTTGAACATAAAATACTAAATGCCATTAAATCAGCTGGTGAAAAATAACACGCCAAGAACATTAATAGAAATAAAATCACTGATCTCAAATGTCGAACTCTTTTTTGGGTTTGATAACCCGTGAAATTTCTTATCAGCTGATGCCAAATGGAAGACCACACTCAACTTTAAAACTGTCTACAACGTATATGTATTTGCATATGACGGAGCGTAAGTGAAGATGCGAAGATGAGTAGGTATCACTGGAGAATGGTAAAGTTTGGCTTACCTTCGCATATTCCATTGATCAATACCATATTGCCATAAGCGTTTAATCATTACTTTCTACAATAAATGTTTATTTTGTACTGAAAGCGTTAATTTTGTCTGTAAATGATATGATTTCATTTGTTTTTAAATCAAATTACCTTCTTTTATTTGATCGGATTTCTTAATATTTTGCTTCGAGCACGTGTGGTACTACTATTAATCAATATACTTTGACTTTATGTAGTTATGTAGTTTCAATGCCACACTCTTGTGAAAACGTTTTGTACGTCTAGGTATACAACTGTGCAGCTTCCCTACCATTTTTTCTAATTTATACTACTTAGAAGTCGTGAGTCATCTATTGGCATTTACTTGGTTTTTATACCATTGCTACTATTTCATCAAACTGGACAAACAAGACATTTTAAAAAAAAATCTAGGTGGAAAAGCTTCCATGGATAATAACACTTGGTGGAAATTATCAACTTTTTCATTGGCATAAGACGACCAGGGTTTGGATGTGCCTTGGAAGTTTTCTGAAAACCAATATTTATTCGTATTGGTGGGTTAGTTTTCTCTTTCCCAATTCTGCGTAATCTATGTAATCCTTTATATCTGCAAATTCTAATTACTACGAGTACGATGGCTGTCTGAGGAGAAAGGGAAGATTGAAATCTAAAAATGTTTTCGTTTATTTCTATTGTAAACAAAGCTGAAAATATATACCGGGTGATTCTTGACTTACGCATAATTGCGAGAAATGATAGTTCGTGATGTGTAGTGACGGGTAATTCAAAAAAAGTGTAGTAAAAGTATTTTATTAACGAAGATAATGAATTAATTATGTAACTTAAACTGGAGTATCACAATTGTTCGTTTTCGATGAACACCTGAACGCTTCGAATCCATGCTGCACCACACGTACGTACTGGACAACACGTAGAAAAGTTTCTCGACCCGGATGATAGCTTTGAAGAAACCTTTGTGCATAAAGCCGAGCTGCAGCTATTGAATTTTGGTGTTCTTCCCCGTAAATTAACACAATGTCCTTGAGTTCTGCGTTGGTGAAGTTAGGTGCCATATTTTTTTTTGCGAATAAAAGAAGCTCCAATTTGACAACTAGTGACGGAGAGTGACAGATACAACTCAAGGTAAATGCGATAATTTTATATTTACTAGTTTACCTCTCCCAACATAATTAATTCGGTATCTCCTTTAGTAGAAAACTTTTACTACACTTTTTTTATCCATTATTATCCATCACTACACATCACGAACTATCAGTCCTCCCAATTATGCATTAAAGTCAAGAATCACCCTGTATTTGAATACATATACGTATAAACTATCTCCAGTCTTAAAAGTGTTTATTGGGACAGTTATCAGAAGGCTGTATATAGGTAAAAGTTCATAGATGGCATTGGCTATATAGTTACCTTCAGCGCTTTGGCTAAGTTTTTTACCAGAAATTTAATATTATTTAATAAACTTTATCTGTGCTACCGAAATCAAAAACATATGCACATTTTTTCTTTATAGGTTTGTAAAAGCCCAGACAGAGAAACATAAAATTAAATATAATTCTGAAAATTGAGTTTTGTATATTTTTCTTTTGCACTGGTATCAGTAACCATAATAAAAACATTAACATAAACTCTAATTAGTAAACTTGAAACCGTTTTTGAGAAAAAAATAGCATGCAATTTCTAGTAATATTTGCTTCTCATTTTGTGGTATAAATATTTATAAAACTCTATTCAGGAACAACTCATTCCAAATGTAAGATCTATTTACCTATTCCTCTTTTAAATAAGTTCATAGTATAAGCAGCCCCCAAAAGATTCCTGAAGAACTACAGAGCACGCATAATAAAAAAATAGATAGCTACATTTTGTTCTGGTCACTTCTGCAATATTTTAACAAATATAGTTTCATCAAATTTCTAATCTTGATTATCATATTATACTGCTTTGTATGGTTTGCGATTTTGAAAGCATTCACCTATAGGATTTCGGAGTAATAAGGTTTCTAAGGAAGTAGGTACTAAAATACAAACGCAAATATGTCGTAATTATACAAACCTTTGTTTTTACAACCTCAAAATGGTTCTTTAGAATGTTTTCGGTTGTTTTTTGATATTAATTAACCTGAGGAAATAGCTATTTAATCAAGCAGAATCGCGCTTACGCAAGAAGTATTTTGCCCTTTACTTAAAAAAACGATCAAAATAAGTGGATCTTGTGATGCAACCATCCTGTTTCAACAACCGCAATGACATTTACAGATTATTGTACAAAAAGAAGCACATAACGATAATTATGTAACTTACAGGAACCAAAGTGTTTTACCGGATTATTTCCATGAAATTATTGAAGTATGTACATCTTTCAATTTGCCGACAATGAAGGTATTCGTGAAAGGGGATTGCAATTAGCAGGAAATTTTAAACGCCGTTCGATTTATTTATTATGCCAACACTTGGTTAAGTGGTTAAAGTGTTTATTAGGAAATAACTAGACCATAAATAAATATTGTAACGAATAAATAATGCCAGTGCTTTGCAACATTTTGAAATTACGACATAATACTATTATTAAGGAAGTGACCAATTCAAACTATTCTAAAACTATTTCTTATTGTACTTACTGCTTTTTAGTTAAGATAATGTTTCAACACAAACGTGTTAAATATTTTCAAGGATCTGTAAAATGCAATGACTGGTGGATCTAAACTGCTCATGTGTCTCATGTTTTTATTGCGGAATTAAAACATAATTTATCTACGACAGTGTTTAAAATTGCCTTTTAGTTGGCAGTTTTAAGTTTGTAAAACGACTGTTTAATAACACGTTTTCATTAGTTTACGTCGTCAGTAGTAACGTATTTAAAAGATTTCATTAGGCACGTTGTGAGTAGCAACGTGTTTTAAAATTTTTAAAACACCCCAAATTACGACCGGTTGCTGGTAATCCTAATTTACATTAAACTTTTTTTCATATTTACCGTGTTTTCTAGATTCTATCGTATATAAAATATTGTACGATACACATGCGTAAAGCATCTTTAGTCACTCGCGGGGCTTAAAACGCTCGCTCACTCGCGTTTTAACTCTACCCCACTCGTGCCTAAAGAGTAGCTTTACCCACTTGTATCGTAAATTACTATTAGGTAACAACTTACAACTGGATTAGTTTTTAATTGTTTCTTTTAAGTTACAAGTCTATCATTGATACATATTCTTGCATAATTTAAACAATTAGTAAGTAATGCTGATAGAAGGACCGAAAACCGAAGTTTTTAATTTTTAACTGCAATAAACAAATTTAAAAATTAATTTAAATTAAAACGGTTCACTCTGATTAGATGTAAATCATTTCAGCAGCCATTTAACAAGGCAGCACTAATGATTTTTTAAATTTACTTACTTAATCCGTTTCTCTGATCTACCGCCTAGCCGTGTCGAAGAGATTTTAAAATGCAAAGTTATTATAAAATTATTAGTTTCAGAAAAAACGTTTTCAAGCGCTTTTCATGTTATTTTATTGTGCTTGTATCAACACTTTTTATTGCCTTTTACGATAAAGGAAGTATTGGATTCACCCCAAAAATTCGAAATTGAGTTTTCAGCAGATCTTCACGTTTTAGAGTTCCCTGAACCCAAAAAACATGTTTTTGTTCATTGGTCTGTGTGTGTGTCTGTGAACAGAATACATCTAAAACAAAAAGAGGTATGGTAGTTGAAACTTCATATATAAGTTTTGTGTTCTATCTAGATGCGACAGTAAGCTTTTGAAGAAAAGCGCATAACCGGAAGTATGGTTCTTTCCATTTTTTCAAAAACGGCTTTAACGATTTTTTTCAAAATTTAAATTTTTATTTTTTATTGATGTGAGCTAGGTGATTTTCTAGTTAAATACCTCTAATATGGGTTTATTTTGTTTTTTTCCTATTTTTTTATTAACTCCTATTTTAAATAGAACACTCG
Organism: Agriotes lineatus; assembly: GCA_940337035.1. Taxonomy (NCBI): domain Eukaryota; kingdom Metazoa; phylum Arthropoda; class Insecta; order Coleoptera; family Elateridae; genus Agriotes; species Agriotes lineatus. The sequence goes on along the minus strand of CALNHX010000611.1, from coordinate 290,635 downwards.
GTATATTATTACATTTTTGAATTCAGCTTAAAATTTTAGAGAAAATGTGTCTCTTTATTTAACGCTCTATTTTGTACGGTTTCCGTAGAATTTGCAATTTTTTAAAAAATTTTACAAATGCTTAAAAACTAAAAATACAATTTTTGGGTAATTATAAGATTACTGTAAAAGGAAGTTGTGTGCGTGTATCACACCAGATTTTTTAAACACATTATATTCCAATGTTATGCATGTGCAATAATTATGCATTGTTTTCACAAACAAGTATCTCTTTATCGCACTTCTTATAATAATGTACTATATTCCTACATTCAAAGTCGTTGAGTAAAGTGATATTTTACAATATAGCAAACATGACAGCATAGCAACGACGATTCGTTTTACGTTTGGCAATACTGAAGTGTATTCTTGGTGGCACTGTCAGTCTATGATTCGAAGTTACTAGGTTATGTTTTGCGTCAGCCTGTGTCAAGACTCACGCAAAACCTAACTAGTTAAACTTGAATTTGAAATTTACTTACAGTGCCACGAATAATACACTTCATAACTGCCAAACGCATAACATCAACTGGAGTTGCTTATGGTGCTTCAATACATAACAACGAGTTTTGCTCTGCTTGGTTATGTTTTGACATTTAATGCCACTTTCGTATAAAAATTTAAGATTTCACATTGCTATAGGAAATGCGATAAATAGTTTATCTACTCCAGTGGGATAAGTAACTCATTACGTCACTCATTTGACACTATTTCAGTTAGGTAATGAAGCTCATTACACCACTCAGTAATGTAATGGTTTCATTACGTAACTGAGTTGTGTAATGACTTCATTACCTAACTGAGTTGTGTAAGGACTTCATTACCTAACTGAAATAGTGTAAAATGAATGACATAATGACATTTGCCTACTAAAATATTTTTGAAAATGACATATCTGACATTTCTCTTAATGCACTTTTCTCAATTTTAGGCAGTCGTAGATAAAATTTTGTACAATACATGTGTGATAATGCATCATTAATATACTTGTGTGCTTACATAACTCGTGCTACGCACTCGTTTGTAACTTACACACGTATATTAATGATGCTGTTATCCCACTTGTATAGTAAATAACTAATACGCAACGCGTTATAAAAGTGGTTTTACTAAACTCGTATGGGTGTTTAAGTACTCGCTAATGCTCGTAGTCAAACCAGCAATATTTGTTGAGTAAAACATCACTTTTATAGGCGAGTTGCGTATTATACTATTGTGTTTAAATTTTATATCACTATTTCCGTTTTAAGGGTAACGTGTGGGTGCACATGAATTATATTCTAAAAGATTTGACAGATTCTGCTCAAATTTTATATTTGGGGGTTAATGATTCCTCCAGAAACGGAATGTCTATACATCAGTAAATGCGTTTTTATAGGTATACCATTTTAAACCCAGTTCTACGGTTTATCGAGCTGTTATTATTTGAAAGTTTCAGTCTTGCAGAACTTCATTTTTAACTAATAACTTAAACTTTTGATCTTTTGAGTCGTTAATGTAACTGTTTTCAGGCCATATTGTGCTACTGGGATCACATAGGTCTCAAACACACGACCAAGTTAAGCGGATTCTTTTTGTTACGTCCGCAGTCTGATCTTTTTTTAAATTTTTAGTAATTAGTAAATTATATTATTCATGCATAGAATACTGTTGCGATTCAGGAAAAGCAGAAATGTGTGCAAATCAAAGTAGGATACCGTAAATTGATAAAAATGGCGAAGATTGCCGATAAACTGATAAGAAAGCAAAAGAATGACACTCAAAGAAACTAGAAAAGGAAAATAGAACGGAATGATGATGACGACTGCGAGAAAATGGCAAACAGAAAATGAGGTTAACTATTTGGAATGTGAGAGGAACGTTTGAAGAAGGAGCTTTAAAAATTTCAGTTAGAGAACTAAAACAATACAGGGTGTAATCGGAAATGTCGTACATAGGGAAAGATTCTTAGTTTCGGCAAAATTCTAAGTACTTTGACCATTTGACCAAAGTAGTCGGTGTCTAAGGTAACTGGTACTCCTCATGCCTAGAACTTGTCATTACAAACAAAACAAAACAAATTTATTTTATGTAACAAAGCCTAAATAACCGTTGGCATGGTAATACAATGTTGCTGTGCCACATGACCGCAGATATAGTCGATCCTTTGTAATATTTAACATTGCTTTTTCCCTATGTACGATATTTGAGTTTATACCCTGTTAGTACGGGTAAAATAGAGAAAGAGAGCCAAAAAAAAGAACAAAATTCGTTCATTCATGAAACCTCGTTTATAGCTTCGTCTTGGCAATAGAATTGTAGATTGGAAATCCCTATAATTTTTGGGGGTGGAACACTGCCTTTGGGGGGGGGGGGGGGAGGTTGGGAGATTTCAAACATTGAAATTTTATGAAATAACTAAGTCGAGTGAGATGTCTTTTTGTAAGTATTTTTTCGAGCTGAATCGAATGAAATAACTTTCAGGTCGATTGAATCACCCCTTGTCGCGATATGATTTTATTGGGAAAACACAGAAATCATGGGCATGACGTTACGTAATCCTCCATAATTTTTGGAAAGCAAACAGAAGAGACCCTCTCAGTCGAAAAGATAGTACACTTGTTAAAAATATCGTACACAACTCGCTCACCACAATAACTCTGAATATGATGTAACCATTCGGTCCTCCATAAAGTTAGATGCTTTTCATTTCCCACCGAAATGCGAAATCATAAACTTTATATACTTTTTATTTCTGTCTAATAAATATTTCTGTCATGTTATTAATAGCATTACAGAGCATTATGGCTAATAACTGAAGAATTTTTTTTCTCCAAACCCTAATTAATGTAAGATAGTACCGCCGGCATATCAGATCGTACAGATGCCTAAAAAGCATACTGCACCGTACCAGCAGTAGTATAGCTAGTTTTTGCACAACTTTTCAGAATACACTATAACGTTAAACTTTCATAAGGTACAAACATTTCGCTCCACCTGCTCCAGACGCAATTTTCAAATTGGTTTCTCGCACATGCAAAGGAATTTGCTCTACTCAAAAGTGCAGTTTCAGTGGTATCAGGTGTACAACAATTTGCAAAACCTGCGAAGGCGGGACCTGCAGCAATACAGAAATCAACGATTCCGAACATCCAGCTTCTGATGGGAATGCAGATCCCCTAGACTTTGGAGATCCTGACGAGGCTGAAGATGAATCTTATGAAGGAAGCATGGACAAAAAAGATGATTCGAGTGATATGAAAATGATGAATTTAGGGTTAATGGTATTGGGAAATAAATTGAGTTATTTAGGCAGCATTAAGTGTATAATTTCTGAGTCATATCCTGATGGAGCGATTCAATCCATGTGAAAGTGCTTTCATTCGATTCAGCTTGTAAAAGTACATAAAAATACTAAAAAACTGTGTTCTACCCCTTAAAATTTTGGGTACTTTTCGGATCTTCCAACCTACTGCCAAGGCGAAGTTATAAATGAGGTTTCACGAATGAACGAATTTTGTCATTTTCCAAACCCCTACTTTACCCTTACTATGTATAGAATTCGTGTTATTGCATTACAAGAAACAAAATAAAATGGGGATAATATCATTGAAGCAGAGGATTGCATATTCTGTGGGAGCAGACAGATAATATTTGGAATAGGGTGTATAGTTTGCAAGGAAATGAAACAAGTTAATAATAATTTTACACCAGTGACAGATAGGCTCTGTAGTATAAGCATAAAGAAGATACTCAAAAATAGCAGCATGGTAAACGTACACGCACAGTCGGAGGATAAGGACGAAGAAACAAAAAATTTATATTACCAGCAATTAGAGCGGTTGTATCAGGGACTCCCAAAACATGATATAAAAATTGTCATCGGCCACTTGAAAGCTAAAATAGAAAAAGGAGGTGTTATATGTATAAGTCAATAATAGAAAATAATAGCAAGCACAAGGAGGGCAACGACAACAGGAAAAAGCTAATAGATTTTGCCAAGGAAATGTACTTAAGAATAGAATCAACATATTTTTGTCACAAGGAAATTTATAAAGACATTGCTCTGAGCGAAAGTACAGTAAATCAGATTGACGTACGAAGTTATAGGGGAACCGATATGCGTTCAAATCACTTTCGTGTCAGAGTAAAGATGGAACAAATAAGACCAGAAAAGCAAAGAATGGAAGAGGGGGGAAATACGAAGGTTTCGCAATAATAAATTGTGTGACAAAAAGACAATACAAGAATACACGACTAATTTAGAGGAAAGAGTTAATGAGAGAAGTACACAACATTTCGCCGAAGAATAAAAGAATATAGAGAAAGCTGTATTAAAACTCCGGGTCAAAGGCTTCGATCTAGAATGTAGAACGGCGCTGCAGAAGAGAAATAACGAAAGAATGGCTATATTATTCCAAAACACACAGGAGACAAAACCAAAATACGAAGAGATTAGAAAGGACACAAAACGTATATGTAGAGGGCAAAAGAAGAAATAGATGGAACAAAAATTACATAAAATGCAAGATAATTTAATCAATAAGGATATAAGAAATTTCATATTTACTATGCATCCAGCCAAAGATGATCCCTGCGTCATCGTTACACGAAGTTAGCACAGAAATCGTTTTTGTATGCGTCACTCTCATTATTTGCGACTGCGACAAGGATAGCATAACATTAGCACATCTCTGGGTCTTTGAGAGTGGATTTGACTAGCGCGATATGCGTCTGTAAAATATAGTGTTGCCGACGTTAATAATAAATACGCAGATTAAATAAAGATATTATCAGTAAACAGTAAATAAACTAGATATATCGGCAAAATTATTTTGAAAAAATTGAGTGTGGTTAATTCAGAAATTACAGATAAATGAGATTAATTTTACGAACAATTTAAGATTTTTTACAGATTTTTGTAAAAAAATCCGTAAGTGTAGGCAACGTTGTATGCGTCCACAAACATATGATGAACATCTGACTTGTCTCTCACATTTTTCGAGGTTAGTTTTCCCGTACAAACGTTTTTTGACAGTTTTGGCCAACAATAAGCAGCAGTTTTTGTCAGAACTAATAAGACGTACGCATTAATATGTCATTGCAAGGCAAGACTTTGCGTCCGCAGTCTCAACAATTGATGCTGAATCTGTTAAGTTATTTTGAAAAGGAAAAAGAAAATGGTGGGCATTTACTTCCTTTATCTTGTGTGCAAGGGGTATGACACGTTAATTAAGTGCTTACGATTTTATTGTACAATTGCTTGTTTATTGCAGCGAGCAGCTGATGCTTTAGGGATAGGCATTGCTACTGTGAAAAGGATCAAGGCTCGTAGTAGAAACCAACCAGTTTTATTTAGGCCTGGTAAAAAAAGATCTCGCAAGAAATCGAAAACTGCAGACCTGCCAGAGTCTTCTAAACTGGTCATCAGGGAAACTGTATTTAAGATGTACAGTGAAAGTAAAGCGTACTTATAAAGTTTATTTGATTTTTGAAATCGTGGTCCCTTGACAATGCCGCTTTCACACTATTGGGTCAATAGACCTCGTTAATTTCCTTGTGATTTTCCTAGGATTGTTTCTTGTTTTCCTAGTAATTTCTGTTTGAGAGCTGCTCATAAGTTTACCAACTTCATCATCTTTATATTTTCAGAAGACATTTTCTGTGTTTAGAGTTTCTCTTTTGATGAGAGTATTGCATCGCAAGGGGTTAAAAATGGGATACTAAAGCGCAACACCTAGTCCCTCTTACGCAAATGTCAACCTTAACTACTATCCTGTTTTTTACTTAACAAGGCTTTGATGACCAAATAAAGGCGAAATAGCCTTAAGATAAGATGTGGAGCAAATGCCGCATTCATCCGGTGTAACCCGAGGCATGTCCGGAGGCTACCGATGACAGACCCAGCACCAGACTCAAGCACAATCTGAAGACACATTGTCTAAGATTAAAACATGGAAAAAAGGTTAAAGGAAGAAAGGCTACAGAGCACAACTAGTAGCTAGCAAGATTAATACAAGATTACAGAGAGGCCAGCACCACAGCTAAGAGAGCTAAAAGACGCGATAAAAGCAATGGTTAGATTACCTCCCCATCTAGCACAAGTAGCAGGGAAATTCAACAACGCACGAGAACCAATCGTGAGCAAAGAGCTGTACACCAACATCTAAGGAATTCTTCAAATGAACCCACTGTCGAAGAAATTAAGAAAGAAATTAACCAGCTACAACTTTGAAAACAGCCGGAACAGATAGTATACCACCTGAGCTATTCAGATTCAATACAATACCTACAGAGTGGAAGGACGGTCTGATTATCAAACTCCTAAAGAAGGGTGATCTTGGTGAGTGCCTAAATTGGCAAGGGAAATTGTTAATATGATAAATAAAATTATTCCTACTATTATAACCAAACTGGCAGAGACCGTAGAACCCACCCTTCGCAATTAACAAGCAGATTTCAGAACTCATCGAATACTTCATTTTTTTGCGTTCAATTCCGGTACGTTTCAGTATCCCATATGCATGTACTGATTTGTAACTTTTGTTGTCCTAAAAAGTTTCTATCCTTGTTCTGCCATAATATAAATGTTAATTCTAATTAGGTGCTTGATAATATTTCTGATTGGACCATGGTATTTTAAGTGTAAAAACTTCCAAACTGTATTTACCATTGTATTTTATTATTTTATTATATAATAGTACCTAAATAGTATTTTATTAGTTAATTTATATAATATGTATATTATCAAAATATCAAAAACCTTCTCTACCGTTAGGTGTAACGTATAAATACATAACCAAATAACTACAACTTAACTAAAATAAAACAGAATTTACAATTTTCTACCAATAATTAAAATAACTTCATTCCCTTATACATCGTATAAACGCCTTGCCCATTCTTTTTTGATTTTTGGCGGTCTTTTCATTTACTCCAAGTCATTCCTTTTTCAATTAGGTTTTCTTCTACTTTTTTGCCCATAATTTTCTTGCTCTTTACCCATTCTTATTGTGTCTAAACCATTTCATTTGGTAAATAATAAAAATGAAATAAGTATTGTTAAAGAATCTTGTGTCTTTAATTTTAATTAAAAGCCAAATGAAAGCTAGAACCGCATACCTAACCTCAAAAAGTATATTGTATGACAACTCTGTCAACCTCAATTAATTGTCAAATTATGGATGCTGATTTGACTAGGAATTTTTTAATCTTATACTTAGAACAGAAAATAAACAGGAAGCCGCATTTGCAAGAAATCCGTGCGACCGCGATGGGTTTTCAATATGGCGGATGGTAAGTAAAGTAAGTAAGTAAGTAAATTTATTGCTCCAAGAAATTACAAATAATAATAATACGCTAGTATACAACGGTTCGCCCATAAAGTTACCTTGTGTATGGGCGAACAATTAATTTATAAAAAATACACTTGTCTGTGCACCTATCAAATTAATGTATAGGTAATATAACTATAATAACTATAATAATAATTACAAATACGGACTGTAGAACCCGGAATTAATTGCCTTCTAATGAACTCTCCCTAAACAATTATGATGAATAAATTAGAAATATCTGTATTCCTGAAATATTTTGAAACTTCATGTTTAAACGAGTTAAATGTAAGCATTTTTATATCCGACGGAATTGATGGTTGTTTCCTTTTGACTATTGTTGTGTACAAGTACGTATGACAAGTGACATGTTCAGATAAATTATTTCTCTATTTGAAGTGAAAAGTAATATTAATATTTACTGATGGAATATAATGCCCAGGGTCCTGGTATTTGGGGTCTGAGAACAGCCAAAATTAGTCTCAAACTAACTAAAACCCACAACTGTCAAACCGGTATCACACCTCATTAGTCATACATGGGTTTTCAAAATGGCCGTTTCCGTCGCCTAGATGTTACAGCCAAGTTAAATGAAATGCGCCTTCCTGTCTATTTTCTGTTCTAAGATCTTATACCACACATACAGCATTGATGACCAGGGATCGAAATAAACTATTCCAAACGATGCATGACTTAGTAATGCCGTCAACATTAATTCGATTGACTAAAATGACACTCAGATTACTAAAAAGTAAAGTAAAAATGGGTGAAAGGCTGCCACAAAAACTTCACAGTCAATCGAGGCCTCAAACAGGGCGATCAGTCATCAACGGGCCTGTTTAATTTGGTTCTGTATAAAATATTACGAGTAGTAATAAATATGCACCGTACAGGCAGAATACGAATATACCCCCACAGACACCAGTGTGTAGCTTACGCCGATGACGCCATTATTACAAGAACAAGAATAGAACCACAGGATGTCCTGTGAAGATTGGAGAATGCTGCAAAAGAATATGGGCTATATTTTAATGAGAATAAAACTAAATACATGAGAGTTAATCAATTGTGAAGTCAAAAAGAGCAAAACCGGGAGTTTCAGTTTCACAGAACAGAAGGAAGAAAATATGTGTTTGCAGAGGTAAAGGAATTTTGCTATATGGGCGTGACAATTACGAGCAAAAACGGTGACAGTGCGGAAATTAGGTCTAGGATAATGAGAAGAAATAGGAGTGCGGAATCGTTTCTGGGAACATTCAGATCGAGGAATATATCGCTACTAGCCAAATTAAGAATGTATAAGACAGTAATATGGTTGGTAGTGACATATGCGAGCGGGTTGTGGGTGCTAAATAAAAGTGACCAAAAAGGAATTGAAGTCTGGGAAAGAAAGATCTTAATGGGAATCTTCAAGAGCAGGAAAATAAATGGACAATCGTACAGAAGGTCAAATACAGAACTGGCTTAAATGTAGGTATGGCGTACCAAGCACTACTCAAATAATACAGTCCTAAAGTAAACGATGGTTAGGGCACGTACAAAGACTGGACAATAGCCGAGTTACGAAAACAACGTTGAAGTATGAAGGAGGCGGAAAAAGAAGAAAGGGCAGGCCGAAAGTAGATGGTGGGATATGGTGAAAGCTGACCTTAACGAGCTCAACGTTAGAAACTTGTAAACTGTAACCATTGACAGCAAGATATGGAAATTGATAACTAAATAAGCTCTTGGCCTACACCCTACAAGGCCTGCATTACTATATACAAGTATAATATAGAACACTAAAAATACTCCTTCCTTCAATTTCGTAATTTTGAAGTGATTAGCGAAGTTTACTATCATACATTTATTAAACATTATAAACATTAAAGTTTTTACGCAGAAAATAAAAGATGTCAGCATTAAGCAGTCATATCATAATAGCGAAAGTTAAAGACATTCCAATTCAGTTTTTCAAGAATATATTTTATCTGTTTCATGACAAATTATATCCATACCATGAGTTTATTTTATTACAAAATATAGCAACAATGTGTGAGTTGACGCTGCTAAAGTAAAAAAAAACCAATGTGTTGTAATTGTTATTATCACTAAGGCACCATAGAAATGCAAGTTCTATGTTTCACTTCAAAATAAACTCGGTTAGTATAGTAGTTTTACAAAGAAGTATAAGTACATAAGTAAATATTTTAACTTAATGCACCCTGGATATGGCTGCGATTAGGTGGGTTAAGTAGTTTAATAGCCGTTATTGCCGGTCCTAAGCCCGCATAAAGGAGGAGGGTGGACTGGGTGTTAGCAGCCTACCCAGGCGTAACACATTGAGAATAACTAGAGTGCCAAGGCGAAGTTTTTGCATCAGACGAATTTAAAGATGACGTGCGAAATCAGAAATTGAAAAGAAACAAATAAATATTCAAAAAATAAACTATCGCACTAGAAAGAAAACTCAAATCTCAAATCCGCAATGACATTATACATGGTATCAAACATGAGTATTTCCAACAAACACTTAATGAAAATGGAAACTGATGAGTAACTTGTGCGATCAGGTAAGGACTAACAACATTTTTCGGGAACAGATTTGGGTAAACACTAAGAGATGGTAATCAACAATTGATTACATTTTTACAAATAGAATAGTACACCCTTCCCTTACATTAAATATTCGAAGCATGACCTCAGCGGACATAGGATGTGACCATAACATTGTGGTAGCTAAACTTCGTATAACTTTCAACCGCCAGCGCATCTAAAGCCTTAATTCCTACTCCTCCTAGATGCTTGCTGTATTGAGGTTGGCTACTATTACTGTAAATTCGTCCCTGTTTTGCGCTGAGCCAAGCTCTTAATGTAATACCTAACTATAGCTTTAGAGTAAATAGCACTTCTTCCTAGATATATATAGCGAACGTTTTCTATAAGTGTTCCTAGCATTCGGGAGGTCGCGGGTTCGATTCTCGTGGCCGTCTGCTCTGATTCAGTTTTTAGGTGGTTTTCCTGAGTCAACCTTCTCTGAGTCGAATGCCGGGGCAGTACTTCTCCACCTTTCCTGGCCTCTCTTCCATTCTCCACCCCTCCTTTCATTCACCCATCCTATAATTCCTGTTCTTTACTGAAGAGCGACACAAGCTCCCTATAGCAACCCACCCCCAGTTGAGGGAATTGAAATGATCCTGAACCTTTACCTTTACCTTTTTATATGCGTTCCAGATAACTCTGCAACTAATTTTATACTGCTTCTGATAAATATTATACTTTTGGTTTTGTTTGTATTGATTATGAAACTCATGTCTTTAGTTGCTTCGTTCAGTTCAAACATAAGTTCTTGCGGTTGTTCACGTTCAGCTACTACTAGTAGTACCGCATTGTCGGCGTATCTTATAGGGGTGTTTTAATTTATTAATTATACCTTCTGCATACACGTTAAACAATATTCGTGATAAGACACACTCATTTTAGAGGTGATTACATTACTAATGATTACTCCTAGTCCCATTTCTTTTAACACTTTAGGTAATTTTTCATGTCTTACCTTATCAAATGCTTTTTGGTAGTCTGCGTGACATACTTATAGATATTTCTGTACCTAACGATATCTCTCTGTCATAATTGTCAATCCAAACATCGCTTCTCGTATACCGATACTTTTGCGATACCCATATTGTGATACTCTTAAATCAGTTAAAGGTAACTTTTGTAACTATTTTCGCAGCATGACTTATTATACTGCTTATACAATAATATTCGTATTTGCGAGCTGCAGGTTTTTTGGTAGTGTTATAAAAATAGAACTAATCCAATCTTTTGGAAGTTCACCAGTGCAGTATATGTAAACGAATCTTTAATGTATATAAATTTTTCATCTGTTTTTAGGACATTCTTTGGAGATTATCTTTTCTATGGCTGTCTCTATTTTAGATTTCACAATAACAACAACTTCGTTATATCTCTGGGGATCATCTACAAAAGGGTTTTCTGTATATCGATAACTAAAGTCTCTTTGCTTTCTTGAAATTTAGTTCCAATGTGTTTATTGTTAGAAGTTTTTGTACAGTTTTAAGTATGCCGGTGTTCTGTATTTTTATCTTCTACATAAAGCTGTCCCACTTCTTTACATCTTTCTTCTAACCATCTGCTTTTCGCTTCTTTTGTGTTTTCTACTACTACATTTCTAGTCGGTTTGTCATGATGGTTTACATTGTCAGATATATCATCCTATCTATTTAGTTACGTAGTATCTTATTTTAGAGAAGTATCCAAGTACATAACCGCTTATTTGGTTGGTGAACGCATGTATTAGTTATTACTAAATCCGTTTCTTGGTAAAATCCTTTCAGAGAACGCCACGCTCATCCCCTTTTTCCTAGACATACTCTAACGATATCTTTAACTTTTTCTCTTTCAACATTGATATTGCAGTCTCTCATGTAAATATTAATTTCTCACTTATTTGTTAAACACCTTAAATACTCTATGTCGCGTTATAGGACTACTCTGATTTTCCATCTGAGTTTTTTAACTGGATGAGCATATTACATCAATATTACATGTTACTACGAAGCATGTAGAATATCCCTTAGTAAAGTGGAAACTCCTTAGTTCTTGACAAAAATTCTAAGTAGGACTTTGACCGTATGACCACAGCAGTCGGTGTCTAAGGTATCCGGTGCGGAGTGGGTAGACTTTGTCCATAACAAAAAAGGCAAACAATATTACATTGTATGGCTCTAACTTAAATCATCATTTACTCTCTCGGTGTGTGATTCCTACTGCATTTTGACTATCGTATGCCTTACTAGAGTAGAAGAATGTATATTCATCAGCCTCATTCATCCTATTGTTACCATTCAATCTAAATAATTTTACTTAGGTATTCAGATACTTTCAATCCCTCTCCTTTCATTTCTTTGACGGCGTTGACTAGTTTTTTTGATTTTTATAAACTTCCGGAGATGCAGAGCCCTCCGGGTTCTAAGTACCATAAACAGCCTGATCTCTAAATACTTCAGAGTAGCCTGTCTTGGCCATGGCTTTTCCACTAAAACTACCGCACATAGTACCGTCGTTGATGTCATCGCTGGCATTCCTGAGCAAGGGTAATGCGATATACCCCGAAATATTGGGTCCACAGAAGAATCATGTATAGTTAATGCACAGATATTACCTAGTTGCCATATCTCTGGACTGCCAGTCCCCATATTTACCAGATGTTAACACCTGAGTAAGAGCAGACTATAAGAAAAAAGAAATTGAAGATGATCAATTGATCATGACATAATATAGTAACAGCATGGGAAGCAGTAAAAAGTAACGTACTAGAAGTTACAATCCAAGCCGTGAGAAAAAAAGTAAATTCTAATAAGGCAGTAGGAAAATAACGCCTTGGTTTACTGAAAATATGAAGAATGTGGCGAAAACCAAAAGAGATGCTTACCTATACTATCAGCACACACAAAATTTCCTCAACAAAACTAGGAACTATTCAAACATATTAGGAAACGCTAAGATACTAAACATCAAATAAAACTACTGGAACTTCTTTACGGCTCGAATGGAACACGATTTCTACGGATTATAACAACAGATGTGGAGATTTATAAGAGACCAAAGAAATCAAATAAAAAAATATATAAACACTAAGAAGATAACCTAACAAGATCGCATGGAGTATTTTAACAAATTGTTCTGCTCGGGTAATTAATAATGATAAAAAATCGATATAGTACAAACCGAACAAGATGCTATAGAATTCATAGAAGAGCAAGTGAAGCATGAAATATCTAAGTTAAAAAATAGGAAATCGCCATGGGAAAACGGCACCTTCAACGAATTTTTAAATATGACAGTCATATTTATGGTAAACAAGGTTAGTAGAATAGAAGGCTATTTAAACCATTCTATCTGATATAACAAACATCTTAGTCAGGGAACACAAGGAGCGCATATTCAAAAATGTTATACTGTCTACATTGACGTATGGGAGCGAAACTAAGAGCGATACAATTAAAGCTCAACGAAAAACTGAAGCGGTGGAAATGAAAGATTGTAAATAAGACTTTTAGAAACCGCAAGCGTAATACCCACATTCTATCGTGGAACAAAGAATATCGCGACTACAAATTGCAGGGACAAGAGCATAATAATTAAAATGGTTAGAGACAATAGATCGAGAGGAAAAAGAGACCTAGGTCGAAAGAGAGGGAGAGAAAGTTTGTGAATTGTTGCAAAATAATTACTCTAAGCCTATATTAAAGAAGAAGAAAAAGAAGAAATGTATGAACACCCTATGTATAAATAAAAAATTTTCACAACTAATAAATAAATTGAAATAATCATCCATTAATTTAGAAAATATTCTCCTTAACACTAGATAAAAATAGATTAAATTTTACATTTTTACTGCTAAAATTTAAAGTCAATGGGTGTATCACTAAAGACCAAGCAGACGTTTGTTGCATTATTAAAATAGCTTACCTTCTCCTTCAAATTCCCATTTGTCGCATTGCACTAATTTGGTAGCAGAATAACCATTTAGCAAACTTAGATTATTATATATAGAATAATTAAGAGAATTGGCATCTACTACAGAACACAGTCCAAGGGGCTGTGAATAATTTTTCCATAAATCCGGGTCTATATTACTGGGATAGTCCGGTCGCGAACACCATATTGTTCTTTCTGCTGCTTGAAAAGTTGGTGCAAAAATATGCCATGTACAGGGTATGTTGAAAAGGGATAACAGAAAAGTCAACTGTAGTTGCCAACGCCCGTATTCTCCGATTGACTCCGAAATTACATCGTTTTCTTTTTCTGCAGGTTCGTTGTTCTTGCGGTCAGTCATTCTGAAAAACAATAGATTATTAGTGTATTATTTAACATTAAACGAAAATTATTTTTTATTTTTGCAATTTAAAAATGATAACGTTGGTGAGTAATCTCTAATATTATTATATTAAATTTTTCATACTACATTGTCTGCAATAACCTGATTGTCGGCCTAAGGGTGCACTTGGATCTTGAAATTGAGTTTAGTTGGTAATAAATGTAGACAGTTCGATGGCTCAAGGTAGTTACATTAGTATGACACTGACAGGGTTTATATTAGCTATCCGGAGTTCCCCTTTCCTAGTACGAGAATTTAATTATTTTATTTTCTATTTATAATTGTTTCTAGCAACAAGTATGTCATATAAAGTCAAAAGAAAATAATGGAACTATCGTGGACCCTTGAATTTTCCTAACAGATTCTACTCGTAATAAATTACATTACCACTACAAAAATTAAAGAATTAACGAAGTTATTGCAAAACTAAACGACCTTCCTGTTAAATTTAAATATTTATTATAAATGTACTTCGGTTAGAGCTTGTTAAAACATTAATCAGCGTTATTTGTAAAACACCCGAAGGTGTGAAATACACTTTTAAATTAAAATCTCGATTTGGCACTGAAGTGTCATGGTTTTAAACTTGACCTTAGAGAAAGGACCTAATTAGAGCAACCAACACAGTTAGATTTGATAGTACAAGCACGCATTTATCTGCAAGGTAATTTAACCACAAGTACTATTTTTTATACAGTAATTTGCCTGTCCCCTGCATATTAAGCGCCCTTCCTCTGTGACCCAAATTTTCATTCGATCTAAAATTGCAAATAATCATGTTAGCTGACTGACGAAGGTAATACACATGCCACTAATTTATTGTTAATTTTTCGACGGTGACTTCTGGAGAATGTCAAATGTAGTCATTACTAATGACAAAATAGTTTGCATTCAGGATAAAGACAATAACCACAATAAACTGCGTGTTTGTATTTAAAAGCTTGTCCTAGCAATCTATTTGACAATTCTCTATGTGATTTTTAACGGATCTGTAGAAATTTCAGTATTGCAATATTACCGCTAGTCAAGCATAAACATTAGGTTTGTAAACATGATGTAACTTAAAATTACGCTAGAGGAATAATTGCGTAAAATTAAGTTTCTTGAACTTTCGACCATGAAACATAAATTTAGATATTAAAAACGTTCAACTACTTATTGCAGTAGGTGATATATGCCACAATTTGTTAAGTCTTTGCTTGTAAATAACATAATCTCTATTAACTAAATTTATAACAAATAACTATATCTTATTTGTATATTAATTATTACAAGGATTTTTAAAGTATTTAAATTCGAATTAAATTTTTTATTTCTTAATATTTTAAGCTGATTGGATCTGTAATAACTTAGAAACTTTCAAATATGATTAAGAAATAACTGTAAAATTGAAATCAATTTTCAATTTAATAGAATAAACTGAAAATTCACATAATATGAAAGCTTAGTAAAGTATAATTTTTTGTAAACAAATAATTTTATTGTAGGGCAATTCAATAGTACTACAACGAACGAAGGTAGAAATTTTGTTGCCTTGCTTCAGATGTGCGAGTACAGTCATAATTTACCACAGTGAGCAATTCGATTGCAACATGTATGTTCAATGAAACAATCAATTGTTTGGTAAGATACCTATACAAACACGTACGAAGACAAAATAAGAAATATCTGTAAAGGGCTTTACTCAAAACTTCCCTCGCAAGTGCGCGTTGTGGTAAAAATATCATAACGTTCCTAATAATAGTGAAACAATAAAAGGAAACATTTGGTGATGCGAATTATATCAATTTTCAAATAAACAACATAACCGGCGGTGGTATTAAAACTTCAGCGCTTGCGAATACGATTTCAACACTAGGAAATAGCGCGACAATTTGTCGCACGCTGCCACGCAGGAACCTTCGCATTTCCGCGAGGTGGCTATGTTAAACACAACGCGCTTATTCGTTGTCCCCTTTTGTATCTTACATTTATCCTGTATCTGTTGGGTTTCATTATCGTCAGTGGTAAAGCCTGAGCTATGTGCAGAATGATTACTTTTATCTATTTTTTAGTTAAAGCAAAAAAATAAAACCCTGTATATATTATGTTGGCTCCAAAATATTCCCTTTTTCGTCAAGGGTAAAACCTGAGCTATAAAATATTACCTTCATTTAAGTAATAGTTCATGAGTTTAAGCAATAATTGTTAGATTTTTTTAAGATGCTTATCCTGTATATATTTTACCGAAATATATTCAGTAAATATCGTCTTCCTCTAATGAGAGCAACTCAAGGAAGAAACCGGAAAAGCAAAAGTATACAGAAATAAAGAAGAATTCAATTTAATCAACGAAAATAGAACTAAATAAAGAACAAGTAATTTTACTTCTTTAAATAAATAGCTTAATTAAAAGAGAAAAACCATATGTGCTACGACTTGAGATAAAGACAATTTTTAAAGAAAACCGGACCTAAATTGCGAAGCATAGACAGAGAACGTCGGATTAAAATCGAATCGGCAGTAGAAAGGGGCTAGTTCGCCCCTCCACTTTTTATTTGATTCGCGGATTCGCGGTTTAATTCGCGGATTTATTCGCGGATTTCGCGGTTTTATTCGCGGATTGACCTAATTAATTTCGCGGTTTGATCTAATTAATTTCGCGGTTTGATCTAATTAATCACATATGAAGTTTGATATGTAATTTACATATGTGCTACTGAATAAATTACGCATTAGCTTCCGATTAAAATTACGCGGCGGCCATCTTGGATTTCTGGCGGGAATATTTGAAATTTGATTTTTTTTTCCGATTTTTTTTCTAAGTTCCATTATTTGAATTTTAAACTTCCCGGGCGTCGGCCATCTTAGTGCGCGCGCACTTCTCACAGGTGTCGTTTTTAATTTTGAATTTTCGCGGAAATATTTGAAATTCAAACTGGTGGATCTATCTCGCTCTTCGAAGCTGCTGTCTCTCTCTCTTGCATTCACTCGCGGAAATATTTAAATTTAAAAAAAGCTATTTGCGTCGGACCCGAGTGGGAATCGAACCCTCCTTTTCTTGGCAGCAGCCTTAGCACCTTACCGCTGCGCTATCGAGGTCTGTTGAACATATAGGAATTGAACAAGACGTCATTTCGCAGCTGTGCCGTCACACCGTTCGAGTTGAAACAAACTATTTTTCAAAAATTTATATTATGAGAATAGGGAATGTTTAACATATTGTGTTTACAGGCAGACACAATTTTTAAAAAAATTATATTTGTAACAGCTTTGCTACTAATAATTTGCAATATAGTCATTGTCTCAAGTTTCTGGTTAATTTCCATTCGCGCAGTGGTTAATTTCCATTCGACCGCAGAAAATTTGAAAAGCTATATGAAATAATTACTTTATTTTATAATTAAAACAGCGAAATCCGCGAATAAATCAGCGAACTTATTTTATATAGCGAAATCACTGCATTACTTTATTCAAAACGCATTATAATATTACGCAATAGCTTCTGGTTAAATTACGCGATTTTTTCTAAGTTCCCTTTTTAAAACAGGTCGAGACTGGTCGCTCTTTGTTCAACCTTGGTAACATATTTGCTTTGTCCGTCGGAGGCTGCACTGTAAGACGCAGGTACCGACATGCTCCGGCTCGAGAGTGGGGTGACTCTGACGTAATGTTTTTCGTACCTTCATAAAAGTGGCTGCGGACTCAATAGCGCATCGAATTGCTTCACTCCTAGTCGTCGTGTCAACACCACAAGTTTTACCTAAGATGGATCCTCGAAGTGTTAATAAGTGCTAAGAAAAACCAGGCCCCTACACCAGGAGACCGACAGCAGAAAAAACAAGTAAGAAAACGCATCTTTTAAATAAAAAACAACACGGTGCACCGCCACAGCCTCCAGCCATGAACGTGGAGGCCAAGGGGTATTCACCACGTCTAGATGCCACCGAGGAGGACCTGCGGATGTTCATTGAGGAGACGATGCCTTCCTATGACGTAACACCGATCGTGACGCCTGAGATCCGCCAAACCCGACGGGAAAAGAAACGGTTATTATGCGACCTCACTGTGCCTTTAAACAATAGCGCCAGCAAGGTTGTTCATTTGGGACTGGATCCTTATAAACAATTTTCGCCTGTTGCACGAATTTTGAAGACCGACATTGGAGCAGGTGTTTCATTCACAGCCGAGTCGTTCATGACTTTTGTGGAAGCGCTACCGAACATGTTTGTGATGGCCAAGCAGGGGACTTTCAGATGTGAATTAACCGAGCACACAGTGGAGTACGTGAACAATGATACCTGCAGGATTATTACAAAGGACCCCGAGAACAGGTTTACTCTTTACGTAACGTATGAAACACTATCAAATTTATTGCCGATGTACAACTTGATGGTTGTGAAAATAAATGACTTGAAACGTGTAAAGTGCAATTTCCAAAATTTTGGTGAAGTGATCGTCGACAAAGTAATACATGCAGAAAATTTGTGTCTTGATGATTCAACCATTTTTAATACTCTGCGCTGGACTTTCGCTAACGATATTTTATTGTGGGAACTTGTGTTCAAATTTAAAATGTATGTTATTATAGAATTGCAGAAGTTGATTGATGCAGATGAGCGCATGAAACCGTACATGTCCTAGTTTATATGAAATATTGTATGAAAATGTAAATAAAGAATGTTTTAAACTGTATTTCTTTTTAATTATGCTGCGAGTGTTAGTTTATACATGCGGTAGGTTGGCCGAGTGGTTAAGGCGTCAGACTTAAGATGTGATCTCGAAAGAGGTCGTGGGTTCGATTCCCGCACTTACCATATTTTTAATGTATTTATTATGAGCGTGTTGATTTTTTAAGTTAGTTTATTCACGACGGTCCTACTGTAATAATCGCCCACTGCATAAAAATGGAACATCAGTTTTCACATCCGTTTTCTGCTATCATAGCAGGCCCCTCAGGATCGGGCAAATCGTTTTTTGTAATAAATTTCTTGAAAAATATGAAAAAACTCTGCACTGTAAATTTCGCTAAAGTTATTTGGTGTTATGGCGAGTGGCAAAAATTGTACGAAGATTTAAAATCTTTAGTCGAATTTCAACAAGGTCTGCCAGACATGACATCTTTTGAGGGGTCCGAACCCAAACTTTTAATAATCGACGAACGAATCGGAGTTTTTATTTGTATAAAATGGCGGTCCGAACACGACGCTGCACAAAACCTGGTGGTTTTCTGCGCGCGCACCTCTCGCTGTAGTCGTTTTTAATTTTGAATTTTCGCGGAAATAGTAGAATGAGGAGAGAAACCCCCCTCCACTTTTTATTTGATTCGCGGATTCGCGGTTTAATTCGCGGATTTCGCGGTTTTATTCGCGGATTGACCTAATTAATTTCGCGGATTGACCTAATTAATTTCGCGGTTTGATCTAATTAATTTCGCGGTTTGATCTAATTAATTTACATATGTGCTACTGATTAAATTACGCATTAGATTTTTTAATTTGCTTCTGGAATTACGCGTCGGACTTCGGCGGTCATCTTGGATTTCTGGCGGGAATATTTGAAATTTGATTTTTTTTTGACGCATCTCGACAAATAATAAAACGGTAGCTGAGGGTCCAATCTTTCGATAAAATATATATCAAAACCTAATTAAGAAATTTGTACATGGCTTAATTTATATGAAATATTGTTTGAAATTGCATGCAGAAGGCCTTTTAAACTATATGTTTTCTTAATTATGCAGAGAGTGCTCGTTTATATAGGGAGGCAGGTTGGCCGAATGGTTAAGGCGTCAGATTCAAGTTCTGATCTCGAGAGAGAATACGGGTTCGATTCCCGTACCTGTCATATTTTTTTTATATATTTATTATGAAAGTCTTGATTTTAAGCTAGTTTATTCACGACGGCTCTACTAGAACAAACGACTGAGCTCCTTTTCGACTAAAATGGACAAAGAGCGGAAGATGTTGATTGTATCGCCGGAATTTGTCCAACGTCTTAAGTCTGGCGATGATGCGGAGAAAAATATATTATCACAGCTTGATGACGAAATGCAAAAAGTTTTAAAGTCCAAATTAACTGATCACGATAAATGGATCCAGTACAATCAGGTTTTACAACGATTCCTTCATTTCACAAACCAGGCGCGGCAGCCAATCAAAATACCTATTGAAACAACCAGTGACAGCCTATCAAATGCCGTTATTTTATCTACACTTCCCAAAACTTTTAAGAAAAAAGCTGAAGTTTTCCTACGCATTTTGAGTACCTCAAGCGATGTGAGCTGGGATCACAAGGGCACCGTTACTATAAAGGGTGAAATTTTACCGGCGTCTAACATAGTCGATTTAATTCATGGCACTCTGCGGCCTCGAAAAACTATTAATCCACCCGGACGCCTACAGTTTGCTGAGTACATCAAAGACCTTAACGTTGCTAATGTGCTGCTAGCTAAACCTAAACAGCAAAAGAAGCCAACCCCGACTGATACTACAGGAAAAACCGAAATGGAAACTGATAACTGCGAGTCCGATTTAGAATATAAATTAAAAACACCAGCTACTCATCCAAGTCCACATCAAAAAGGTTCAGTCAGAAGAACGCCGATAAGGAAACGCCTCCAAAAAAGGGCCGTTAGAAAAACGCCTCTAAGGCAGATGTCATCAACACCAAAAACGAAGGGAATTCTAGATTGGGTGCATCTTAAACTTTAAAATTACACAATGAATTTCTGATTTTATTACTTGCAGTCTTTTTAATTTGAAATGTCGTGCACCTCAAACTACAGTTTTGTAAATTGCTAGCGAATTTTTAGAAATAAGACATTCTGCTGTACATTTATATTTATATTATTAAGTATTATACGAAATAAGAACAATATATTTGTTTATTACAAAGTGTTTGTGTTTTTTATTTCTACTCTGCTTTGTTTTTTTCTCGAGTCTGCAATAATTACAAAGTCTAAAGCTAAAATATTAGTATTTGTAGTTATTTTACAGTTACAAAGTGTAAAATTTCAAAAAATCAATCTACGATTTCATAATAGCGTGATATAATTTAGAAAATTGTGATTTCTTTTAATTTTGTGCGATACATTTTATAAAAAAGTGTAAAACATTTGCAAATTTTTCAACGAAATTGTGTGTTTTATTCAGGTTTATGTTAATTTGTGATCAACATACATATATTTTGTATAATTTCAAGTGTTATGATGGCAGTTTTGTAAAATTTTAAGTGAAATGACTGGGGACAGAACATTTTTTCAACAAAATTACGTGTTTTTATTCAAATTTATGTTAATTTGTGGACAACATATATATATTTTTCAATGAAATTGCGTGTTTTGGTGGTGTCAGAATATTTTTTTCAACGAATTGCGCGTTTTTATTTAAAAATTATGTTAATTTGTGGTCAACATACATATATTTCCGTCAAAAGTATAAGATTTTTTGAATTTTGTTTATCGAAATGATTGTGGTAGTAGATTTTTTCAACGAAATTGCTATTTCTTTTAATTTTGAGCGATGCATTTTATAAAAAGTGTAAAACATTTGCAAAATTATGCATAGTTTATGTAACATGATGTCGATTTTTGTGAAAATTTATGTGAGATGGCTTGTAATTGCGTGATTTTTGTTCAATTTTCATCGTGTGTTGAATAAAATATCGTTTTTTGTATAATTTCAAGTGACGTGATGACAGTGTTTGTATAATTTATGTGACATGATGTCGATATTTGCGAAAATTTATGTGAGATGCTGTATGATTGTGTGATTTTATTCAAATTTTTGTTACTTTGGGGGTCAACACATACGTCTTTTCGTAATTTTTGGGTGTTTCTATTCAAATTTATTTTCATTTGTCGTCAGAACAGACGCATTTTCGTAAAATTTTACTATTTTTCAATGAAAGTTGTGAAAAAAATATTGTTTTTGTCGTTTTTACAGAATTTAATATGACAAGATGCCGATTTTTATAAATTTTCATGGGAGATGCTATCGATTTTCTAAAAATTTAAACGAAATACTTTGGAAATCGCATGTTTTTATTCAAATATTAGTAATTGAAGCTATTTTTTCACATATAAAGTATCGAAAATTCATATAAATTGAACTACGATTTCATAATTTAAAAAATTACGGTTTATTTGTTAAACGTTTGCAAAATTATGCTTAGAAATAACTCTTAAAACTTTTTTACATCATTTTTTCGGTGCTATAAAGTCGCTTTGTAAAGATTTTCAACGAAATTGTGCGTTTTTATTCAAATTTATTTTAATTTGTCGCCAACACATACGTCTTTTCGTAATTTTTGCGTGTTTTTATTCAAAATTATTTTCATTTGTCGCCAACACTTACGTCTTTTCGTAAATTTTTTACAAGAAAAAATGGTTTGACTTATATTTTTACAAGTATCCCTTGTCTTATTTGCAAACGATATTGAAAAGCTATTTTTTTTCAACGAAATTGCCTGTTTTTATTCAAATTTATGGGGGACAACCATTCTTATACAATAAAAACATTTATTTAATGCGTATGTCTTATTTTATATGGGCGAGGGCACTGTTGTAATTTATAAGAAGCTAAAACTCAGTCGAAAATAACATTTAAAATTTATTTATAATATGTATATGGAAGTATAATGTCAGAACAGCTAAGTGGTACAATGTTCAAACCTTTAAAACCAAGTCTTTTCGTAATTTTTGCGTGTTTTTATTCAAATTTATTTTCATTTGTCGCCAACACTTACGTCTTTTCGTAAATTTTTTACAAGAAAAAATGGTTTGACTTATATTTTTACAAGTATCCCTTGTCTTATTTGCAAACGATATTGAAAAGCTATTTTTTTCAACGAAATTGCCTGTTTTTATTCAAATTTATGGGGGACAACCATTCTTATACAATAAAAACATTTATTTAATGCGTATGTCTTATTTTATATGGGCGAGGGCACTGTTGTAATTTATAAGAAGCTAAAACTCAGTCGAAAATAACATTTAAAATTTATTTATAATATGTATATGGAAGTATAATGTCAGAACAGCTAAGTGGTACAATGTTCAAACCTTTAAAACCAAGTTTTTCGTAATTTTTGCGTGTTTTTATTCAAATTTATTTTCATTTGTCGCCAACACTTACGTCTTTTCGTAAATTTTTTACAAGAAAAAATGGTTTGACTTATATTTTTACAAGTATCCCTTGTCTTATTTGCAAACGATATTGAAAAGCTATTTTTTTTCAACGAAATTGCCTGTTTTTATTCAAATTTATGGGGGACAACCATTCTTATACAATAAAAACATTTATTTAATGCGTATGTCTTATTTTATATGGGCGAGGGCACTGTTGTAATTTATAAGAAGCTAAAACTCAGTCGAAAATAACATTTAAAATTTATTTATAATATGTATATGGAAGTATAATGTCAGAACAGCTAAGTGGTACAATGTTCAAACCTTTAAAACCAAGTCTTTTCGTAATTTTTGCGTGTTTTTATTCAAATTTATTTTCATTTGTCGCCAACACTTACGTCTTTTCGTAAATGTTTTACAAGAAAAAATGGTTTGACTTATATTTTTACAAGTATCCCTTGTCTTATTTGCAAACGATATTGAAAAGCTATTTTTTTCAACGAAATTGCCTGTTTTTATTCAAATTTATGGGGGACAACCATTCTTATACAATAAAAACATTTATTTAATGCGTATGTCTTATTTTATATGGGCGAGGGCACTGTTGTAATTTATAAGAAGCTAAAACTCAGTCGAAAATAACATTTAAAATTTATTTATAATATGTATATGGAAGTATAATGTCAGAACAGCTAAGTGGTACAATGTTCAAACCTTTAAAACCAAGTCTTTTCGTAATTTTTGCGTGTTTTTATTCAAATTTATTTTCATTTGT
Organism: Agriotes lineatus; assembly: GCA_940337035.1. Lineage (NCBI taxonomy): Eukaryota > Metazoa > Arthropoda > Insecta > Coleoptera > Elateridae > Agriotes > Agriotes lineatus. The sequence continues at coordinate 266,513 of CALNHX010000611.1, read as the reverse complement.
CGCCAACACTTACGTCTTTTCGTAAATTTTTTACAAGAAAAAATGGTTTGACTTATATTTTTACAAGTATCCCTTGTCTTATTTGCAAACGATATTGAAAAGCTATTTTTTTTTCAACGAAATTGTCTGTTTTTATTCAAATTTATGGGGGACAACCATTCTTATACAATAAGACTCGGATAATTTACAGCCCGCTATGCAATGACGTCAAAACTTTGAAAGAGAAAGCTATAATAGTCTAGCATCTTATAAATTATTTATTTCTGTCTTTGAACATTTACTGTAATTTTTGACGTGAAATATCAGATCGAGGCCTTGTTTAGAAATTGTACGCATATTAACAACACACAAAAATCAAACAGCTACAAAGGAGACATTAAAAAATGTAACTTTATATTGTTTTTAAAATTACAGAGCTATATTATTTTAAAATTTCGATAAATCCAGGTTTTGTGCAGCGTCGTGTTCGGACCGCCATTTTATACAAATAAAATTTTTGAAAAATAGTTTGTTTCAACTCGAACGGTGTGACGGCACAGCTGCGAAATGACGTCTTGTTCAATTCCTATATGTTCAACAGACCTCGATAGCGCAGCGGTAAGGTGCTAAGGCTGTTAACCAGAAAACTAGGGTTCGATTCCCACTCGGGTCCGCCGCAAATAGATTTTTTAAATTTAAATATTTCCGCGAGTGAATGCAAGAGAGAGACAGCAGCTTCGAAGAGCGAGATAGATCCACCAGTTTGAATTTCAAATATTTCCGCGAAAATTCAAAATTAAAAACAACCGCCGTGAGAAGTGCGCGCGCACCAAGATGGCCGACACACCGCGAAATTCAAATTCAAATATGGGAACTTAGAAAAATTCGGAAAAAAAAATCAAATTTCAAATATTCCCACCAGAAATCCAAGATGGCCGCCGAAGTCCGACGCGTAATTCCAGAAGCAAATTAAAAAATCTAATGCGTAATTTAATCAGTAGCACATATGTAAATTAATTAGATCAAACCGCGAAATTAATTAGATCAAACCGCGAAATTAATTAGGTCAATCCGCGAAATTAATTAGGTCAATCCGCGAATAAAACCGCGAAATCCGCGAATTAAACCGCGAATCCGCGAATCAAATAAAAAGTGGAGGGGGGTTTCTCTCCTCATTCTACTATTTCCGCGAAAATTCAAAATTAAAAACGACTACAGCGAGAGGTGCGCGCGCAGAAAACCACCAGGTTTTGTGCAGCGTCGTGTTCGGACCGCCATTTTATACAAATAAAAACTCCGATTCGTTCGTCGATTATTAAAAGTTTGGGTTCGGACCCCTCAAAAGATGTCATGTCTGGCAGACCTTGTTGAAATTCGACTAAAGATTTTAAATCTTCGTACAATTTTTGCCACTCGCCATAACACCAAATAACTTTAGCGAAATTTACAGTGCAGAGTTTTTTCATATTTTTCAAGAAATTTATTACAAAAAACGATTTGCCCGATCCTGAGGGGCCTGCTATGATAACAGAAAACGGATGTGAAAACTGATGTTCCATTTTTATGCAGTGGGCGATTATTACAGTAGGACCGTCGTGAATAAACTAACTTAAAAAATCAACACGCTCATAATAAATACATTAAAAATATGGTAAGTGCGGGAATCGAACCCACGACCTCTTTCGAGATCAGATCTTAAGTCTGACGCCTTAACCACTCGGCCAACCTACCGCATGTATAAACTAACACTCGCAGCATAATTAAAAAGAAATACAGTTTAAAACATTCTTTATTTACATTTTCATACAATATTTCATATAAACTAGGACATGTACGGTTTCATGCGCTCATCTGCATCAATCAACTTCTGCAATTCTATAATAACATACATTTTAAATTTGAACACAAGTTCCCACAATAAAATATCGTTAGCGAAAGTCCAGCGCAGAGTATTAAAAATGGTTGAATCATCAAGACACAAATTTTCTGCATGTATTACTTTGTCAACGATCACTTCACCAAAATTTTGGAAATTGCACTTTACACGTTTCAAGTCATTTATTTTCACAACCATCAAGTTGTACATCGGCAATAAATTTGATAGTGTTTCATACGTTACGTAAAGAGTAAACCTGTTCTCGGGGTCCTTTGTAATAATCCTGCAGGTATCATTGTTCACGTACTCCACTGTGTGCTCGGTTAATTCACATCTGAAAGTCCCCTGCTTGGCCATCACAAACATGTTCGGTAGCGCTTCCACAAAAGTCATGAACGACTCGGCTGTGAATGAAACACCTGCTCCAATGTCGGTCTTCAAAATTCGTGCAACAGGCGAAAATTGTTTATAAGGATCCAGTCCCAAATGAACAACCTTGCTGGCGCTATTGTTTAAAGGCACAGTGAGGTCGCATAATAACCGTTTCTTTTCCCGTCGGGTTTGGCGGATCTCAGGCGTCACGATCGGTGTTACGTCATAGGAAGGCATCGTCTCCTCAATGAACATCCGCAGGTCCTCCTCGGTGGCATCTAGACGTGGTGAATACCCCTTGGCCTCCACGTTCATGGCTGGAGGCTGTGGCGGTGCACCGTGTTGTTTTTTATTTAAAAGATGCGTTTTCTTACTTGTTTTTTCTGCTGTCGGTCTCCTGGTGTAGGGGCCTGGTTTTTCTTGGCACTTATTAACACTTCGAGGATCCATCTTAGGTAAAACTTGTGGTGTTGACACGACGACTAGGAGTGAAGCAATTCGATGCGCTATTGAGTCCGCAGCCACTTTTATGAAGGTACGAAAAACATTACGTCAGAGTCACCCCACTCTCGAGCCGGAGCATGTCGGTACCTGCGTCTTACAGTGCAGCCTCCGACGGACAAAGCAAATATGTTACCAAGGTTGAACAAAGAGCGACCAGTCTCGACCTGTTTTAAAAAGGGAACTTAGAAAAAATCGCGTAATTTAACCAGAAGCTATTGCGTAATATTATAATGCGTTTTGAATAAAGTAATGCAGTGATTTCGCTATATAAAATAAGTTCGCTGATTTATTCGCGGATTTCGCTGTTTTAATTATAAAATAAAGTAATTATTTCATATAGCTTTTCAAATTTTCTGCGGTCGAATGGAAATTAACCACTGCGCGAATGGAAATTAACCAGAAACTTGAGACAATGACTATATTGCAAATTATTAGTAGCAAAGCTGTTACAAATATAATTTTTTTAAAAATTGTGTCTGCCTGTAAACACAATATGTTAAACATTCCCTATTCTCATAATATAAATTTTTGAAAAATAGTTTGTTTCAACTCGAACGGTGTGACGGCACAGCTGCGAAATGACGTCTTGTTCAATTCCTATATGTTCAACAGACCTCGATAGCGCAGCGGTAAGGTGCTAAGGCTGCTGCCAAGAAAAGGAGGGTTCGATTCCCACTCGGGTCCGACGCAAATAGCTTTTTTTAAATTTAAATATTTCCGCGAGTGAATGCAAGAGAGAGAGACAGCAGCTTCGAAGAGCGAGATAGATCCACCAGTTTGAATTTCAAATATTTCCGCGAAAATTCAAAATTAAAAACGACACCTGTGAGAAGTGCGCGCGCACCAAGATGGCCGACGCCCGGGAAGTTTAAAATTCAAATAATGGAACTTAGAAAAAAAATCGGAAAAAAAAATCAAATTTCAAATATTCCCGCCAGAAATCCAAGATGGCCGCCGCGTAATTTTAATCGGAAGCTAATGCGTAATTTATTCAGTAGCACATATGTAAATTACATATCAAACTTCATATGTGATTAATTAGATCAAACCGCGAAATTAATTAGATCAAACCGCGAAATTAATTAGGTCAATCCGCGAATAAAACCGCGAAATCCGCGAATAAATCCGCGAATTAAACCGCGAATCCGCGAATCAAATAAAAAGTGGAGGGGCGAACTAGCCCCTTTCTACTATCGGCGATTTATCAATACCGTTACTGAGACAGACAGCGAAAATAATGTGGAATTTGATATTTAAAGTTGAGAAAATAGAGAAATTTGCATCAACATAATTTTAAAAAATCTTGCTCGAACCAAGATTTTGACTTGATATTATGCGACTGTTGTCACTACACCGATACTAATTTACTACGTATAATCTGCCCCTCGGTTCTAAACTTCCTTTTTATATTTTAGGTGGTTTATTTGCTTCGGCCCTACGAGCCTCTGCAACTATATCTATTCTGCAAAAAATTGAAACATTTACAGCCAGTTTTAAAAAAGACCACTAATCTGAGATTAACTTTAATTTGTTTACTACTGAACAAAAAGTCATAAGCACTAACGATTTGATGCGTTTTTGTTTATTTTAACAAGGAATTAAAGTTAATCTCAGATTAGTGGTCTTTATAATATCGGCCGCTAATTGCTTAAACTGATGGATGATCACTTAAATATATTTCTATGAACTAAGTCCGCACAGGTGGTTGCCATAAGACCGAATTTCGATAAAATATAAAGCAAAACAGCAGTTTTTTGGTTATTTTAATCAAATTTGGTACATAGGTAAATGTACTCTAATCTGATTTCGCCAGTGGTTCTCAAAAGTAATTTTTAGTGCAAAGTGCTTCTACTGAGGTAAATATACACTTATTTAATTCAATGATTATACTTATGAATCACCCTGTATGTGGTCGAACATGTAATAATGCTAGTGGATATAAAAAATACACAATGATGTGCAAAAATGTATTAAAGTTAGTTTAAATAGTGCTCAACTCATAACATTTAAGATTTTTTTAAAAGGCTTTAGATTTACACAAGGCTGCAACCTTATGACTTTCCACATGCAGGACGCCCTTTGTTTCTGATGGTACATATAGGCCCAAGAACAAGGTTAATAAATCATTTGTCTTTGGGTATAAGGCGCGTAGAATTTGAAGAGAAACAGTGTAGCTCTGACTAGTATACTTTCAGTATACAGTCCAATTGTACAATTGATATTCGGGAAATTTAGGACCCACATCAGATGCAAATTCTAATTAAAGATGCAAGAAACATAATTAGATACTTTTATGGTTAACATGAAACGAATACACTCAGAAAATGTTACTAATTTTTGAGATATGCAAAGCTAATTAATCTGATTTTAAAGTTTGTACACATAGAAAATATTTATTGTTTTAGTTATAAGCTCACAATAAACTAAAAATAACGTATTTGATAAAATCTGTGTAGTAGGTAGGTAATTGGAAATGTATAAAAATAAACAGATTTAGCATATTAACACCAGGAACATAAAACAATTCATTGCAAATAGAATGACAAGGTTTATTAGTATAAAGGTGAACCGTTTAGAAATTTATATTCAAGAAGGACAAGACGATAACAATTATTATTCTTTCAAAGTGAAATTATTCAGTCGGAAATAATACAATAACGACCTTTCGAAGAAAACGTATTTTCTAACTAGGCCTGTAAATAGTTTCCTGAAACGCGCGTACTTGATATACCTTATTGCATTACAACCACGCACACGTCATAAATATAAAATAGTTCATATTTTTATATCCTTTTCTCATGAAAATTGATAGCGTTATTTATCCGCACCTTAAATGCCTTCCTTTTATTGTTACGTAGTCAACAGACACATTGCCGATACAAGGATAAAAAGTAGTTGTAGAATAGTGGGAAGTGTGTTTGACTATTTTAATATTTCAGATCTTTTCTACAAGTCCAGAAAAATTATATAGAACTCATTTCAACTCCCCCAAGGAAATGATGACTTTTCAGCTACTTTAGGTATTAAGAAAATGTAGAAAAGTTCTGAACTTCAGATGTTCATAACATTAAATGCGGGCGGTGTTAATTAACTCGTCTCATTCTATTTCCTGTCAAGTCATATGAATGGAGATGTGGATGGTGAATGTAAAGTTTAAAGTTTAATTTTTAAGTGACAGATGCCAAAATTCATTGATAAATTTAGTTTATACGTAATAATAAAAGTAAGTATTACTCCAGAACAGAATAGCTAAATACGTTTATACCAAGAGCCTTAAGTAAAAAGCCCATTAGGATTAATTCATACAATAAATATTACTGTTTAATTGTTAATGTGCGAACAATCAATATTGAAAATTCGATTTACGATTGGATTCACAATAAAGAAGACCATGATTATAATTATCTAATCGGCCAAGTAGTAAAACAAATACGACAAGGACTTAAATGTTCCTTCAGAGCACTATGAATATCCCTGTAATTAAACGACGGATATTTAAATTTTTTGGATAAAAACATAATACTATATTTTTTAGAAATTAGCCATTATTATTGTGTCCATTACGCTTCCTATATGCTATTAATATTATAAGAAACTGATCGAGCAGTTTGAAATAGTTACGATTAGCTTCAAGATATGGACATATAATTACGAAAACAATTCAGTTAACGGTACTTATACCAATTTAATATTTTCAGCAAGGACGGAAAAAGCATAAAACATGTCAATAAGAAACCACTGGTGGTTCATTATCAATGCAAAATTATACGCATTTGTGGTAAATATAAAGAAAGCTTACACTCCTGTAGGTGTGTTAAGAAATTAATATTTAACTTTTCAGGTGCGCCTGGCTGGTGTAAAAGCTCCTTTTTCCTTGAAACAAATTCGCGAAAATCCATAATTGCCATCGTGCCTCAGATTACGAGCCAGCTAAGTTGCACCAGCTGCTAATTAATTTATGGTAATCTTTGCGCCAAACGCGTCTCTTGAACTTGGAATTATTAAACAACATTGACATTCCAGTCGAACGAACTTTTTTGTGCTTCCTGTAGGTCAGTGCTGTTTAATTATAGCTCGATAATGTTTAGATGTAGGTCGCGCAATTAGCGTTTGATTACTAATTCAGTGCCAAATGTTTCTAAATATGCACTGTAACGTAAGGAAGTGAGGAAGTGGATGAAGGAGAGCAATACGTTTTTTTTTACAAAGACATTATAAAGAAACGTGCTCAACGAAACCTTACGTACTTTTATTAGTGACCAACTTTGTAAACATTCCTTGAATGTGTTTCACGACTTTTTTTTGTTTCGAGTAGTAGTACAGATAACAATGATTGGAACACTTTTAGAATTTTCGGTGATTATGCATAGTCAATAATATTTAATTATATAACAAGTACATTATGTAAAACTTTACTCAATGAAGTCAGATTATGTACGAGTTGTATACAAAGCTTCATGTTCGACTGATAAAATCGAGTTTATAAATTTGGCGTCTATTATGAGACAGAAAAAACTTGATATTAGAGTGCCTTGATGGGTATTGACAAGCATTTATTTTGATATTGTCAGCTGACGTAAAAGTACTTTATAGTATAAGTTTAATTTATTGACTTTTTATAAATTTGATTAGTTAAACGGGGATAAATAGGTCAAATTTAAAATAATTACAGATTTTTAATTGATAAATAAAAATCATTTGTCAAAAACGTTTGTTTAATAATTAAAATTTAGACGTTTCGGCAGTACTTTATAGTACTAGTAAAATTATGTAACGTACTTTAATGCTGTAAAACTAGGTTATCAACAGTACTTTATAATAAAAATATTTATTGATATTTTTGCTAATTTGCTACTTATCTCACAACACCAGTTATACAGGGTATTCCAAAACGCAACGGCAATATTTCAAGGGTACATTTTGGGAACTTTTTTTCGAGTCGAAAAGTCTATAGAGACATACGTCTTAACGTAACCGTCACTCCGAGTTATTGTTTATTTCATAATTTATCGGTGGCCAGATTTTATTAAATAACTAGCTTCCAAAATACGTCATTACTTTTTTTTAAGAGCACAATCGGGTTAAAAACTAATCAAGTATGCAGAGAAATAACTACCAAAAGTAGATTATTTTTCTTAGACTCAAATGCATGTAACTAGAAATACATTTGTAAAACTTTTAACTCACAGAAAATCAATTCTCAGAACTATTTAATTTTTATTTGATAAGAGCCATTTTTACATACAGGATGTATCTCGAAATATAAAAACTAATCATAGCTGAATTTTTTGCATGTTTAAAAAATTTATCTATGCTGCAGTACAGGAAATATTTAATTTTTTAACAATAAAACGCTAATTTGATTGCGTATTAAATTCTTAAATTTACTTTTTCAATGTCAAGGATAATTCTGAAACACGACACTTCCACGGTTGCCCTGATAAGTAGTTAAATAAGCGGAACATAATTAAGAGTTATTGTAAAAAATTAAACAACTATACCTTCACGACTAATGTGATTCTTTTTAAAAATGTATTGCTTAATTTTAATACATTCAAACATACATATACATTTGCCTTGCCTTAGTTATGGGTCTACAATTTCGGATAAAGTTTTGGGATCTTTAGTTTCGTCCTTGGAATACTACACGACCTTGCTTAGTTGTTTCTAGTCATCGTTAAACATTTTATAACACCTACCAAATGTAGGCCAAATTCACTACACATTAGTGTCACATGGGTGTGAAGAACCAATTTATAATCGTGAAGTATCATAATTATTATTGGGCTACCTTCAGAAATTAATTTTTGGTAGTAACATTTTTAAATAAATTTTTTAGATGTTAACTAAAAATTAGATTTTTAAATATCAATGTTTTGATTGATATTGGCATATTCTATTTAGTATTAACTATTTAAGTAATAGTAACATAAAAACTAGTTACTGAACTAAGACATCGCACATATATTTATGTAACAGATAATAATGATAGAAATACAATTGCACGCCCATTATTGAGATTGGACAATAATTAGCCCTGGCTGAGTCATGGTCAGAAACATTATAGTCGTATCTATTCACGGTTCTCTAAATAAAATGAATCGACTACAATCAACTAGGTTGAATTACAAATTAAAGTTCGAATGCACTTCACATCAAGTTGTTTATAAAATGTTAACAGCTTATTTTGAAGACGTCGCAGTTTTCCAACGAAAATTTAATTAGTTCAAGGAGAGGCATGAATAATTTTCTTGCCCAAAGAGTAACATACATTGCTAATGTCAATTTGTACAGAAGCACATCATTTCTGCCATAATTGACCTTCGAACACTATAACTGTATACATTTTACTTTGATAGCAAAATGTTTGTTAAATATTACTGCCAAATCAAGAATTTCACTGAATGAATTAATACAATGATTAGTAAGTAGTACAAGTATGAGAACAAAAATATATTATGTTTTTTCAATTGAATGTTTCCATTAGGTAATAGCTAATTATCCTAAAGTAAGATTTTCAGATAAGTTTGGTATTCACCGTCCAATAAATAATAATAATGAGGTCTAGCAGCACATGCTTTCAAAATGTTTATTTAATAACTTAAAAAATTGTTACGCAAACTTTCTGCGTATCTGAATAATCAGCAGTTTTGAAACGCTAACATATTTTAAAGCTCAGTAAATCTCTCATTCTAATGAGAAGATTTGATGTCACCAATACGAAAACGTTAAGATTGATTTTTTATCTTTTCAAGATTCGAGATAAAGATAAAAATGGCAGCGAAGGAAGTGGTTATAATATTATAATACTTTTAGAACGGTGGCTTAAAATTATATAAAAAAGATATTAATATGCAGTCGCAAGATATTGGTTCCTTTTCGAGAACTATCAAGATGAAACGAAAATAATGTTTTATGTTTCACATGAATCCAAGTCTATATGAAAAGCTATATAAGTTTAACAGTATTATAAATATGTATATGAAAGTGTAAACAATTTACTGATTATACTCAGTAATTTATGTTGGAATACTAAGCAAGTAAAGGGGTGTACTCAGAACTTCCCTCGCAAGTGGACGTAGTGGCACTAAACAATTTTAAAAATCAAAGGAAACTAGGGTACAAATATCTTAACGTTTCTACTCATAATACTGAAACAATAAAAGGAAACACTTGCCAATTCAAATTGCATTTTCAAATAAAAAGAAACGTTACCGCCTGTGAATGCGATTTAAACCACCCGTCGCGGGCCGGTTGCACTGGGTCATGCCAGATTTCTTGGATCCGTGCGATGCGCGGCAATATTAAACCGAATGCACTTATTGTTGCCCTTTTTTGACACTTCTTACACAAATTACTACTTTCATCTATTCCCACGTTGTAGCAAAAATAAACAAACATTTATTTTTTAAGGTGTATACGTTGGGTTCAAAATATTCCTTTCTTGTTTGAGGGTAAAAACCTGAGCTAAGTGCAAAACATTATTTTTATTTAAGTAACAGTTCTCTAGTTTAGCAAAAATAAAAAAAGTTTTATTTTTTTAGGTTTTCACCCTATATATATTTTATCGACGTTTTTTCGGTTATATGCCAGGAAGGCATATAAACTGCATGGAAAATATCGTTTCCCTCCAGCAAATAGCTTTTGAGTTATATCGCCAACAGGCAGACAGACAGAAAGACAGACAGACAGCCGGAGTTAGAAAACCTGTTTTTCGTTATCTAGGCTCCCTGAAACGTGAAGATCTGAAGAAATCTCGGAAGATGATCTTTTTCACGATTACAGTACTTCCTTCGTCTTTTAGACGAGGGAAGTAAAAATCTGTAAACGGCTTTATTCAGAACTTTCTTCGGAAGTGTAAGTTGTGACACTAAATATTTTGAAAAATCAAAGGTAAGTAGGGGTAAAACTATCTTAACGTTACTAATAATACTGAACGAATAAAATAAAACACGTGGTAATGCAAATTACATTAATTTGCAAATAAAAAAGTTATTGCAGACAGGAATCGGATTCGGAAGGGCTTTCAACAGAAAGCAAGCGGACCACCCGTGTGGCGTCCGTCGTTCCCATCCCGACACGCACTCTTCGGATCGTCGCGATGCAGCTACATTGAATGCGACGCACTTATTTGTTGCTTGTTTTTGTCTCTTATAACTTTTATCCTGTATCTGTTGGTTTCCATTTGTATCAACAGTAAAGCCTGAGCCATGTGCAAATTATTACTTGTATATATTTTTCAGTTAAAGCAAAAATAGACAAAGTTTTGTTACTTCCTTTTACAATAAAGGAAGTATTGGATTTACCCCAAAAATTCTAAATTGAACCCAAAAAACATGTTTTTGTTTATTGGTCTGTATGTCGGTCTGTGTGTCTGTGTGTGAACAGAATATCTCAAAAACGAAAAGAGATATGACGTTGAAACTTCATATATAAGTTTTGTGTACTATATAGATGCGACAGCAACCTTTTGACGAAAATCGCATAACCGAAAGTATCGTGTTTACTCTTGTGATTTTTCACCTTTTTTCGATTTTTTCAAAAATGGCTGTAACAAGTTATTTCAAACGTTACATTTTTATTACATTTTTAATGTATATTAATGTGAGATAGGTAATTTTCCAGTCGAATACCTATTAAAAAATTTGTTTTGTCTTTCTTTTTTTTATTAACTCCTAGTTGATAGAGCATTATAGAGAACTAATAAAATAGAAAATCTGAAACCTTGGCCATGGATTTTATGTGTAAGGGCGAGTACTACTACAAAATTTGATTGTGATATCACTTCCAGTTATAGCGAAAGTCGCTATCAATTTTGTTATTTTAGATAGGACACCCGGTATATTATTACATTTTTGAATTATGCTTAAAATTTTAGAGAAAAGTTGTCTTTTCAACTATCAATTTTGTACGGTTTCTGTAGAATTTAGAATTTCTGAATTTTTTTGACAAATGCTTACATATTGCAAAACAATTTTTTGACTGTAAAAGGAAGTTGTGTGCGTGTATCACACCAAATTTTTTAAAAGGTGCATACCCTGTGTATCGACATTTTCTCAGTGTTATGTACATATAAACCGCATGCAGTCTGTCTGTCTGTTGTCGATATAACTATTTGTTGGAGGAAAGACGATATTTTGCATACGGATTATATGCCACCCTGGCACGAAATCGACAATATTTCGGTAAAATAGTATATACAGGGCGGCCACCTTAAAAATAAAATTTGTCTATTTTTGCTTTAACTCAAGAACTATTATTTAAATAAAAGTAATATTTTGCACATGGTTCAGGTTTTTACCGTTGACGAAAAAGGTCATATTTTGGACCTACATCGTGAGCACCTTAAAAGAGTAGTTTTTTTGTATATTTTTGCTTTAACTGAGAAATAGATAACCCTAATAATTTTCACATAGCTCAGGCTTTGCACTTGTCGAAAATGAAACGCAACAGATACGGAGTAAATGTAGAAGGTGTCAAAAAGGGGCAACAATAAGTGCATTATGATTAATAACGTCGCGTATCGCACAGATAGGAGCGCTCCTCTATGAGCTCGTGCAACACATGGGCGGAGTTGAAATCGCATTGACAGGCGCTGTAGTTCAAATCCAGCCACCGGTAATGTATTTGTTAAATTTGAAATATTTCGCATTACCAAGTGTTTTCTTTTATTGTTTCAGTGTTATTAAGAATGTTATAGATATTTATGCATTAAGGGAGATATGAATATGTTTTTTCCCTGAGGTTGACATGTGTTACAGACCAAGGGCCTCTGGCCCGAGGTCTGTAAGTCAACCGAGGGTAAAAAACATGAATATCTCCCGTGGTGCATACAGTAGTAGTAACAATAGTATGAAATTTCAAAATGTCATAATGACATTTAAAATTAGAATATTTAAGTAACATCAAGGGTTGCCTCAATGTATGGTTGCTAAGACATGGCCTATAGTTGCATGGTTACCAAGAGTTTGAGGGAGAAAAAAATTGACAGGTCCCATGGGAGTTATGAGTAGCTTTTCATATTTTGTTTCTATGACGAAAATGTACAATACAGCATTGCTAGTAAATAAATATATTTTTAGCAATAGTTTCATTTGATTTTTAAAATTGTTTAGTGTCACAGCGTCCACTTGCGAGGGAAGTTCCGAGTAAAAGGCTTTACAGATTGTTTTGTTACAATCTCGCTATAAGTTAAATTCAAATACAAGTATAAATTAGAGAACTTACAGAAAAATAGTTACCTGAAAAAATATTCCATTATTTAAATTAAATTATTTTTCCCGCTGCTGATCATGTAAGTCAGTGATACAGCCTTAGTAACAAAACGTGTAAGTCGGTGATTATATTTGTTTGCTGCTTTCCCTTGACAACGGAACTTATTAAGTTCCTAGGATAATAAAATTAACAACGCAAGATGCAGACTTAGACATGTTCATGTGACATGCGACACTCAAAGGTAACACGACTCACGAAAATTAATCGTGGTGACAGGTGACAAACCAAACGATTTTTTCAAAAATTTTGGAAAATTTCGATACGCAGCGGGAAAAATATAATAAGATAACTCGGAATGTAAGAATCTATTAACATTTTCGGCAAGCCTACCTCAAATGTTAATAGATTCTTACATTCCTTGTTACTTAAATAGCTATTAATTCAAGAAAGTAGATTGAGAGAAAGAAATATTGTTATTTTTTAGAACAATTAATATTCTCAAATAATAGTATTTCTTATTTAATTGAAGGTCAACATAAGCTCACAAGTTTGCATAGGAGACATGAAATTTGCTACTTAGGTAATTTATTTTCTTCGATTTAGAATGAAAAAGTGAATAATAATAAACATGTTAAAATTAGTATCCCATATAGAAAACTATGATTAGCAAAAACTACATGGTATCACAATTATTTTAATAGCTTATATATCATAGTTGAACTAATATTTTCAAAATATATTGACTAATTCCCAAGAAATATTTATTACATATTTGATGAACTCTGCAGTTGAAATTAAAAGATTAAATTGCCTTCTCTCGCACATTATTGGAAGTAATATAACACCATATTATCTAGGTGGTCCAGAATTATTATATATACTTCTGATTTTGATATAAAATGTGAACGGTTTGGCGTTTTATTCAAGTCAACTATATTAATACAGGCAGTTAATTTATTTAAACTAAAATGTTAATTTAAATATAATTCCTATTCACTTACCTTGTACTTTGAATAGTTACACGAATAAATATTTTATTGATATTTAGTGGTCTCTTTTTGTAAATTGATATTAAACAAACCAAACTAATTATCAGATAATATTTTAGAATGGCACTTTCCATAGATACTAATTCATTATTTTAGTTTGATAATCAATGCTGTTTAAATTGATTTTAATAAATTGAATGACGAATCTAGAGAGAGATAATATTAATTAAAAAAACAAAATTGGTACATTAATTTTTCCACTTGGCAGTTCATTAACGTGCTCAAGTATATTTTACAAGTGGCATAGATACACAAGTAGTTGACGAAATCCATTGTTATAACTCAAATTTCATGCAAGTACGTTTCGAAGGTAGTTTTCTGTTAACAAACCATTAGAGATTAGGATGGTACTGCGAGAATTCTAGGTGCATTACTTTGTATAAATTCGGTTGAAAGTTACGTTCTATTGTTGTTTTGTTCAAAAGCGTGCAATGATTTGTTACATAATTGCGTTCTTGTTGATTAGAAAGCGTACTTAAAAGTATTTCAGAATGGAATATTGGGTAAACCTGCTATATAAAAGTTTAGTTTATATCTTTAATTGAGGTTCTTGTTTATATAATTGCCCAATAAAAAATTCATTCTATGAAATATGATAACACGTAGTTTTCATACTAGCGTTAGTCTGACAAACGAAATACGTAAATTCATAATGCTTAAAATATTTTCGCGGTGCTCTGACAATAGGGTTAAACTCGTATATGTAGATGGTAAACATTTAGCTCGTTATTAGAATAGGAGTAAAGGTAAATTAAGGGCATTTAAAGGCAATTTTCTAATTGTCTGTTGTTTATGATGTGTAAGCCACAAATGTGGAACAAGAAGTGATGTTTCAGTATCTCTTTCATTGTTTTACACATGCATTTCATTCACTGCTCTTTTTATTTGAAAAAGGGATGTATTGGATGTATATTTCTATACCAATCTCTCCGAAACTACAGTAAACTTAATGCAAACGACTTTTGACAAATTAAGAAAATCTATACGAGGTGTTGCAAAAATGCCGGATTAACTCGACATGTGTTATTAAGAGTCGCTTCCTGAGTAGGAAAAAATAATTAAAAAATCATGGGTATATTTTTGAAGATATAGCAAGGTTTTTCTTAACCTCAAAAGTAGCTAAACTGGCAACATTCTTTAATTACAAATAGGTAAGGCTGCATTGTTTCCATGGATGTAACGTTTAATAAATATAATTTGCTTGCTTGTTATGGACCAGGTCTAGGCATGCGAAATACCAGGTACCTTAGACACCGATTGCTTTGGTCCTACTTAGAATTTTGCCGACACTAAGGAGTTTCAACACCAGCAAGGCATCTTTTACATGCTACATATCGTAGTAACATGATGGCATTCTATGTATAAAAACCTCACCGGGATCGGAAATCGAACTCTCGACCCTTAGATCAGTAGCCAGAATGCGAAAATAACTGTTATGAAACGCATCGTTGTCAAATGAATTTTTGATATTTTCTACAGTTTTTTACATTTTGAATTTGAAAGGTCCTCGAGTTCCTGTTCGTTAATTAACAAAACAGTTTACATTCGTATTATTAGTTTTAAATATGTAATGTTTTTCTATTCTAATATTGAATATTAGAGAAATTAGTAATCAAACCTTGGACTCCCATATCTTCCAAGATCATAACACAAGGATTTTTTTATTATTGTTTTTTCTACTTGGGAAATGCTTCTTAATAGAATAGCATACAGTTAATCCGCCATGTTTGCAACACCTTGTATATTTTGTGCAATAAAGGAGCGAATATTTTTTATTAAGCAATTGTACTACGCCTTAATGGTGTAAATTGCTAGAAAAATTCTTAGTGTAATTGATATTTAGCTTATTTAATGGCAATCATATTTCAATACGGACACTGACCGGTTTATTCCAATGTTTTTTTATTAATTATGTAGTAATAATAGAATACTTAATAATAAGTCAATAAAAACGTTTAAAAAATATACACGAACACTTAACTGCCTACATTAAAATTGATTTTTTAATTTTTTTCGTAAGCAGGTGTTTTCAAATACTTATACCAAATACTTGTTTTCCGAATTTTGCAATCTTACAAATAATTGGATTAAAAATTGTGATATATTATCATCTAGAGGTGATCATATGATTTATTTAAAAAAACCGTTAAAGATCTTTTGAATCGTAAAGTAGAAAAATCGGTTTTTTGCGCTTTTTATTAAAAAGGGATATATTAGATGCATAATTCTTAATTTCTTTATTTCACTGTATATTATCGCTATATTGTGTATGTTACAATATTTTCTACGATAGTGTCAAAATAACAACTTCTTGTATAGTTTATACTGTCAACAGTGGCTGTATTTACAGCACTCTTAATTTTAGTGTGCCAATTACGTATTTCTGTAATTTTGACCTAATATAATGACATTTTGTTGTATTCAACGACAAAATGATGCATCTATTCGCACTAGCTGTAATGAGAGATTTCATATTGACACTAGTGCTAATATGAAAATTTAGAACAACGTTATAAATTTAAGTAAATTTATTTACTATAAAAATTAATATGACTCAGAAATAATGAAAATCTTGTATGCAACACGTTGCAAAATTTGTGTTTTTCACACACAAAGTGTTGCCAAACTCGCTTCGCTCGTAGGGAAAACTTCAGGTCTAGTGTGAAAACACTTTCATTTTGCAACTTGATACATAAATAGCTATTTTTGCATGTTGCAATTGGTGACGTGTTTCCATAGTATATCACTGGACTAGATTTTTAAATTTCTGATACGACCGTAGAGAAAATGGGGAATGACACACGTATATAAGTATTATTAAAGCATTAGCGACGTCAAAAGTTCTTCTCTTCGCGTCGTGCGTACGTGCTTTAAAGGCATAATATACACACATCAAAAAAGTCTAAGGAACACATGGTTTTTTAATTAAAAAGACTAAGTAATGACTAGTGCTTAGCTATATTTCAATTATATACAACAACACGTAACTTCCGAATCTATACTAAGTTATTTTAACTCTCTACAGAACATTTTTATTACACTAAAAATTACTTGAAGACAAAATTAACGAAATGAAACAGTATTAACTTAATTTGTAATTTTTAATTTTTGCGTAATTTCTAATTCTGCACATGAAATTAACATTCAAACGCCATTTAGTAACTAGTGTTACCTCCTCTTGCATTTAAAACTGCTCGACATCTTCGTGGCATTGACAGAATCAGATTGTCAATTTCTTCTTGCGGTATGGCATTCCAATGACGCTGAAGGCATCTAAAAAGATCTAAATTGTTCTGCACATTCTCCATATCAACAAGAACTCTTCTTTTGAGCATGTCCCAAACATGCTCAATGGGATTTAGGTCTGGCGACTGCACAGCCCATGGTAAAATGGATACATTGTGCGTTTCCAGACACTGAGAAACGGTAGCAGCGACATGCATCAGACAAAAATCTGGATGAAGTTCTTCAGCTATAGGAAGAACAACAGGCTGCAGAATGTTATCCCGATATTTATCTGCCGTTAATGATCCGTTAATTAAAACGAGCTCTGTTCTTCTGCCAGTCATTACTCCTCCCCATACCATGATCGTCCCGCCTTGGAATTTTTTTACTTGCTGAACATTACGTAGCCGTTGTTCATTGCCAGATCGTCTCCAAACACGAGTTCTTCTTGTGTCGGGACAGAGCCCAAACCGCGACTCGTCGGTAAAGAGAACTGTGTCCCATTGTTGCTGATTCCAATTTTCATGCTCTGCACACCACACATTTCGAGCTTCTCGATTACCGCGAGTAATTGCTGGGCATCTTAAAGGGCGACGAGAACGAAGATTGGCTTCATGTAATCTGTTCCTGACAGTTTGACTGGAAACAGTTACATCATGTGTATTTTGTAGAGCACTAACCAGAGCAGTTGCATTTATTGAAGGTTCCCGTAATGCCCTTAGCCTTATAAATCTATCCTGAATCGGCGTTGTAATTCGCGGTTTTCCTGGGTGCTGTTCCTGTGGATGTCCAGATTCTTGATAACGTCGCCATAATCGATGAATTACTCCTCTTGATGTTCCCAAAATTCTTGCAGCATCAGCCTGACTTCGACCACCTTCAATAATACCAATTGCCCGAAACATCTCATCCTGGCTTAAATGACGGCGTTGTTGATCACGCTGCATCACTATTACACACAACCGATAGCAATTGTTGCAAAATAAAAATGAAACTGCAGAAAAACATTAACTTTTCGAAGCAGCACTATAGCCTGTATAACTTCACAGCATAAATGTAAACAAACAAGATAAACAAAATAGCATCGAAACATAGCTTACCGTTATTACCTAAGGCCACTATGTTAATATGTTCAAATCTTATATCAGTTTTATTCTAGAAACAGTAAAACTACAAATATATATGATTAAATCTTGTGTTCCTTAGACTTTTTTGATGTGTGTACT
This sequence comes from Agriotes lineatus, assembly GCA_940337035.1. Lineage (NCBI taxonomy): Eukaryota > Metazoa > Arthropoda > Insecta > Coleoptera > Elateridae > Agriotes > Agriotes lineatus. Next base: position 248,067 of record CALNHX010000611.1, on the reverse strand, counting down.
ATTTCATCTAGTAACTGATGTGAGGCGAAGAACATTAATAGTATATTACAAGTCGTGAAAATGATATTTTACAAGATGAGGAGGCTTGTTGAAGAATGCAAGGACGCGTTGGCTTTCGAGCATTTCTTCTAAGCCTCCAAGTCAAGTAGAGACACTTTCACGGCGAGTGATTTATACTATTTTATTCGAAACCGCTTTTTAAAAACCCAAGAATTGAGCACACAAACATCTTGTGTTTGCAATAATTAAATTTGCATAACAAGGGTAACAATAAATAAATCGATTTTGAAATTAAAAATTACTAGTCATGGAAATAACTACTTTCCTGCCGCAAATGAGTCTTGAAGGTAGACGCTTTCATTCCGGTTTCAGAAAATAGTTATTTGTATGTATTTAGTGTGTAAAAATTAGTTTTATGGCTTGAGTGCAGATGTTTCGAAACAACGCGTAGCGAACGAAAGCCATAAAACATATTTACACGACTTTTTGTAAAACCACAACAAAGAAAATAACACACATATTGAAGTAATTAAACGTTCGCAACACGATATGAATTATTGAATTATCGATTGGAATCGAGGCACAGAAAGTAAAACACTTTCTGTTCGTTCTTAAACTCATTGTCAAACTGACCCTTCGGTCGGGTTGCAAACGATGCACTAGGTACAGCAAATTCTACTTTCTGTGCTTACTATACAAATAACTATTTTGACATAATGCAATACAATACAATATTAACCTAATTATGACTGAAATTTCTTTATGCTTTTGAAACCGTTTCTTCTGCTTTCGATACAGTCATTATGACTTCGATACGACTGCCTTTGTTAAAACTTTTGTCAACTTTTGACATTGCTTAAAGCAACAATTTTAAAAATTAGAGTGTAACCAAATTATTTAAATAAATTGAAGATTTTGTTACCTTCTTTACATTTTAGGTGTATTTACATATTGCAAATTAATTAACTACTACAAATGCTATAGAAATAACAATATAATCTTACAAAGAATGTGCAGCATTTCTCATTCTACCTACTCATTAGATTTATATAGCAGCTAAGGCAGCTTTCAATCAAAGCTCACAGAATTTTGGAATACACATACAGAGCATTTACTTTAAAATCAAAGATGCACCTTGTTTCAACCTTATGTACCAAGGATAAACTTGTTAAAATAAAATAAGTAATTACGGTTTGCTTATTCAGCGCCCCTGATTCAGTAGATTTCCATGCAATTTAAACGAGTATATTAACATAGCATTCAATTATTATAATGGACATCACTAATGCCACCTGTAATAATAAATTGGTTCTAAGTTTCACAAATTTTATGGAATTTAAATGTAACATCAAAAATAAGCAGTGGTCTAGACAATAGACATTAGATTTTACTATTTATTTAACATTAATTTGGCACGTCAAATAAGTCTTATATAAATATAGTCTTATATAAATGCCGAACTCAGAGAATTTATATGTATCGTTAAACTGTCACGGCGTGAAGGTTTTGACAAGACCTTGAAAAATGCTGCATAAGATAATACGCGTATGTAACAGTAGTACATGTACAAGCAAAAGCACTGTCCTACAAAAAAGTTTCATTGATGTTACGCTTGTTAAAACATATAATGCAAGCAAATCAAGTAAATAAAGTTATACACATGTGGAATAGCAGCTACGCAGTGTTGTGCAAGTGCTGAATCTTTTTTAAAGTAACAATGTGTGGTATATTACCGTTATATTATTTTTTTGCATAAGTGTTGGAGTTTCCAAAATTACTATATATTAGTAGGATGTTCTGAATTTAATTTTCAAAATTGGTAGAGAGTATGTAATTAAACACCTTTAAAAGAAACTATTGTCAGAAAAACATGAAGAAAATTAATAATTTTAATGGAAAAAATAAAGCAAGATTAAATCAAGATAAAGGGACAAGAAGGAAATGAGGAAATAATTTTTGTGTGGAAAGTAATGTTTTTATGTATTTGAAGCGGTTATGGTTATTATTACTATTTAGAAGATGGTATTACACCAAAAATTATACGCATTGTTCAAAATTACGTCTGCCATTTTCGACATAGGTATAACGATGTGCGATTGACTGATGGATTCTTCAAAATATTGATTGTCATCAAAAGTAAGAATAATTCGAGTCACTAACTCCACCTCGTTGAGTCCACAGGTATCGTAAAACCTAGTGATTTAGTATAACCTAAATTCAAAAAGCCATTGGAGTCATATCGCTCAAAATGCAGACCAAGATACATTATCTTTATTCCCATCACCGTGAGCTGCTCCATAGGCTTTATCATGTCTGCAAATTAAATATTTGTAAACCGACGTATTTTTATTAACGAACGACTGACAACGAAAAAATCTGTAAGGGGCTTTACACGGAACTTTCCCCCTCAAGTACGTTGCGCATATATCGCCACGCTTTTCTGTCCTTTTAAGATGTTTATCCTGTATCTGTTGGGTTCAAAATCTGCCTATTTCTGATAAAAGTACGAAATAAAATATACATATATTAAGTTTATCCAGATCCATTAAGTTTCGGGAATTTCAGTTTCTCAACGTAAATGAAGAGATAAAAAACAAAAAAGAACTCAATAATTGACAGGTAGAAAAAGTTATTAACAAAAAAGTTACTACAACAACAAGCCAGGCTCCATGGTTCAGTGGTAAGCATTCTGGCTACTGTTCTAAGGGTCGAGAGTTCGATCCCAGATCCCGGTGAGGTTTTTAAAAATAAAAAATGCGGATGAAAACCTCTACAGAATGCCATCATTCGGAAATGATATAAAGCCGTGGGTCCCATGTTACGATGTGTAGCATGTAAGAGATCTCTTGCTAAGGTTGGAACTTCTTAGTCTCGACAAAATTCTAAGTAGGACTAAGGTACCTGGTACTCTGCATGCCTAGACCTTGTTCATGGGGTTGGCAAAAAGGGCTTATAAAGGCCTACTTGCTAGACATGAGTCTCCCCAAAAATACTACTACTACTACAACAAGAAGATAGAGATAGCTGAAACAAGATGATTTGTCAGAAGCTCCTTAGCCATACTTCGACACACTCTTGGTTTGGGGCGGCTTTTCCCATGCGCTTTTTGGGACGCCAGACACATCTAGCCTAAGTAATTTATTGAAACGCTGATTTTCATTTGGTATGGCCATTATCACATTATGTTATATACACAATCGCGTTATATGTGCGACCACTTCGGTTAAAGATAATTAACAAGGGAAATGGGAATTATTGAGTGATTTATCAACCACTGCGAATGGGACAAAGAGCGCCGATAATGTGGAATTTCAGATTTAAAGGTCAAAAAGAAAATTACATCTACATCTTTCGATAATTTAAAAAAAATCTTGCTTGGCCTGATATTTTAACTCGCGACCTCAGGCTCGACAGTCCAGAAGAGTTGACAATACACCAATCTGACTCCATAGATACGCGACCAGCTAACGTAGATTACTGGTAACTCGAATACAAATCGAAAAATCTGTCAAGGGCTTTATTCAGAACTTCCCTCGCAAGTGCAAGTTGTGACACTAAATATTTTGAAAAATCGAAGGCAACTGAGGGTAAAAAATGTCTTAACGTTCCTAATAATACTGAATCAATATAAATAAATACTTGGTAATGCAAATTACATCAATTTGCAAATAAAATGTATTGCTAACGCGATTCGAATTCCGAGCTATTTTAGCGCCTACGGGAAGCATTTCAACCGGAAGCAAGCAGGTAGAACGCTGCGCCCCTGTCGATCACATCCTGCCAAGGAGTTGTACCTCATATCATCGCGCAGTGACTGCAATACATTCAATAGCTTATTGTTGCCCTTCGTTTTTTTACAACTACCGTCCTTCTGTTGGGTCTCATTTTTGTCAAGGATAAAGCCACGAAATGGATCCACGTAATTGATCTGTTAACTGACCACCTCGTTCGTGCTATATGACGCCATTAGATTATTTTCTTTGGGGATATGTAAAGTTGCATGTCTACGCTGATAAACCGGAAACAATTCGGCACTTGAAAGCCAACATTCGACGCGTTATTGCCGAAATACAGCCTGATTTACTGAGAAGAGTGTGTGAAAATTGGACCTCCAGATTACGTCATGTACGCGCCAGCTGCGGCGGTCACATGCCCGAAATCATATTCAAACATAAATGCCATAAAATTATCTTTCAAATAAATCCAATTTTATGGATATTAAAAACATTTGTCTGTGTTTTATTTCAATTTAAAGTTCTCCGCCTCTAAAAAAACACCCTTTACAATGCGGTTTTCTGTAGATCCCAAATTTTAAGGTTTGAAAAATTTAAGTAATGTTTTACGTGCAGTATTAATCAGGAAGTATACAACAACTGGATTTTTTTACTAGTTAGCTTTAATAAAATATTGTATGGTGCATACTTAGATATGTAATTAACATCGATGAGATTAGGTAGAGTTTGCTTTCACAATTAACTTTCTTGGGAAATATTATGAATTAAAAAATACAGTTAAATCTAAGTCACGGCTATTTACTTCAAATTTATTTCTATGCAAAATAGATTTTATTGTGGTTATTGCAATTCCCTAGTAATGGTTTGTTAAAGCGACCACAAATAATGCCTCCATTTATTGAGAACTTTCATTTTATTAAACCCGTTGTCGTAGTATATAGAAATCAAAAGACAGCAATTCTTAAAATTTTTATATAAGTGTAGTAGGAGTGAATTAGAAATACGAAACCTTCTCCATAAAATGTATATATTTTCCAAAATTAAGTAAAGTTACAGTTTCGACATGTTTCGACGACATGTCTTCTTCAGGCAAATAGGTTAAGGAGTGTACTTATTACGAATGTAAGATAAAGACAATTCACCCGGTGAAATTGTAGGTTATACCTTGAAGAGGTTAACAAATGTACCAAACTATTTAGGCCTGCTCTGCCTAACACGTTAAAAAACGGCTACTCCGAGTTTGGTGCATGAGGAAAAAATAAATTAAAACATTAAAAGGTAAATAGTATGACCAGCTGTTTTCAACGTGTTAGGCAGGGGAGGCTTAAATAGTTTGGTACATTTGTTAACCTCTTCAAGGTCCGGTGAATTGTCTTTATCTTACATTCCTAATAACTACACTCCTTAAGCTATTTGCCTGAAGATGGCTTGTCGTCGAAACATGTCCCAAGTGTAACGTAACTTCATTTTGGTAAATATGTACATTTTATGGGGATGGTTTCATATTTCTAATTCCCTCCTACTGTTATTTATCCCCATTTTGAGCAAATCGTGGGCTTAAATATTGTTATATAAATTTAATTAAGCAATACGCTTTCCATGTCAGTTAGTTTGTATATTTTAACGGTATGCTGCAACTACAAAGCAATGATTACAGTGCTTAGAAACAGCATTAGAATAAAAATATAATTTTCGTTCTCCGTTAATAGTACTTACTCAGTTGATTAATTAGGTACGTCTTTAGTGACCAAGAACTTGTATTTTAAAATTTTGCACAGAAACACGATGGCTTACACTAACATTTCGTTTGAACTAAACATTAAACAATTTGTAATTGTTACCTAGCATAAACTCAGTGGTATCAGATCAGGTAATTCAGATAATTGTCTCAATGAGTGGAAAAGTTGTTATCCAATTACATGAAAAGATAATAAAGTGTAGATCTACTTTAGTATAAAATATTGTCTTCCGCGAAAACTCCTGTACGGCTGTATAAAACTTTTTATCCGCAACCGTCAGAAAAGTGACAACTTATGTGTCTTTATTGACAAGGTAAAAGTGTCACTTTATCTGCCTAAGCAGATAACATAGCGACTTTTGCGTACTTTATCTGCCTAAGCACACAAAATCGTTGCTCTCTTTCTATCTTTCTATGTTTGTTCGGTATCTCCTCCGAAGATACTGGACCGTTTAAATTGTATGATGGCTTAGATAGTAGGCCGGTTTTTATTTTCAAAAAGAGTAGGAAAAAGTTTTAATTTAAATAAACCTTTAAGCAGCGGATCGGAGCATCTGTCGCCGTGGGTTATGATGTGACAGCTGCTGTGGCCGTGTGCTATTAGCTCGGGTGATTCAGTATGTTCATATATTATTACAGTAGCGCGTTATTTGAACAATAGAGGTTGGCGCAGGGGTACAGTGCTCGCCTGTCACGCGGGTGGCCTGGGTTCGATTCCCGGCCGATGCAGCCTTTTTTTAAAATTTATATTAATGAAATTTACCTGAATACGTTTGCGGATAAAATAGTATATGTTATTCGGAGTAAAAGTGACTTTATGTGGCTTAGCTGAATTATTTGCCTCACTGACGTTCGGCTGGATAAACTTCAGCTTCGCCACATAAAGTATTACTTTTACTCCTAATAGCATAATCTACTATTAATTCATCGATTATTATTTTTTTATTATAAATTTTATACTATACAATTTTTTACATATCCAAGAAGTATAGATTTCTCTGACAATTTTGACGGAGAAATAAGTTAGTGTAGATTCTAGTCATGAAAGGAAAAAAGTCCGTCTGTCAACTATCAATATACGTAGAAGAATTTAATACTTAAAATAACGACAGAGAAAGCACTAAACACAGGTAGGATAGCGGAAGAAATAATAAAATTAGAGGGTGAGGAATTAGATAAAATAATCTATAAACTAATAAGTGAAATCTCGGAGAAATAAAGAATGCTGATCTGTGGAGAAATAAGATCAGTTCCACAAAAAGGAAGTAACGAAGTTACTATTTTCAAATGTTGGTGTAATGAGAACATGTGAAGCCAGAATTAAAGTGTCAGAAAGAGTAAGCGTACCGGAGAATATAATAAGGAAAACAAATATGTATTAACAATAAAGAAATGCAAGAGCGGCTTATGTCGGTGAAATGATAATAATAAAAAAAGTATAACAAATTAATTGAAATGTTGCAAGTAGTAGAGGAAGAGGCAGAAAACAGAAGGCTTCTAATAAATAAAGGAAAAACAAAATCTGTATAATGGACACATAAATAGCGAAAAACATTGGCTCAGAACTAAAAACTAAATATTTGACGAGGTTGAAATGGTTCGGTACATGATATCAGACAAGGGATTCAAAGATTCCAAGGCGATATATGCATAAAAAATATTTAAAGAATAGTAAATAAAATGAGAATATTACAAAATTATAGAATAAGCGGAAGTAATGCTTTTAACAAGAAGAAAATTAATGATAATGAATATACAGGAACGATTAATCATGAAATTCCAGAAACAAGGAAAGAAGATATAAGGAATGCGATAGAAGAACAAAAATTCTAGTTATGTCATGGGAGCAGATAAATAGAAAATCGAGAAGATTCGAAAGACGATCCCGAACGGAAAGGAAATGCATAAATTAAGTAAAAGAAGACTGAAAAACAATAGATATATATATAATTTGACTGGATAAACTATGTCAAATAAACCCTGAAGTACATGATCAACTATATAGTACGTTTTTAAAGTGTGGCCATAGGGATTTAAGTGTTAAAATAATTACTTCGTGTTAGCTTTTGTGATTAGTTATGTTATTGCATAGCTTTGAAAATCTTCGTAGAAACATTGAAATATGAATCTATTAAACGAAATGGCTCTAAATGTTTCCTTGGGCTGCTGAAGAATATCTCAATGACAAATTACCTCACAATAATTACTTGTCAGTAAGCAATATAATATTTTAGACATCTTGCTTATTCTCGTTCAATTATTTATGTTTATTTATGTCAACTTCTAACGGTAAAATTATGAAATAAAACCTGTTGATGTTGTTCTAGAAGTGTGTATTTTGTAGAAAAATACGTTTATTACTAACAATCAAAACTTGCTTCACAATTGTACGACAACATAAGTTGACACAAGGTATAATTTTTATAATGTAAATCCCTATAGACAGAGTTAGACAAATGTACAGTTACGATATGAATACGTATAATGTATAATATGATGTTGGCCATTAGATTATTAGTGAATAAATATAGAAAAACGCTTGAGTTTTATAATGGTATGATATGAATGTAATATAAAATGCATCAAATATTAAATACTGGTGCATTTGAAATACGCGTTATACTTAATAAATACTGCATTAGACATATACAATATAATCTGCAAAAACATACCTCAGTTCTTAAATATAAAATATATAATACTAGCAATTACTTAAAGTTTCTGTGATATCATCAACTTTACTTTTTAATTTTATCTGGAGTGTGATCGGTTAAAGTATTTTTGTAGGACAGACTTGCGGTTATCATTTGTAAATCTAGCGCATACACATGTAATCTATTCTGTTAAACATAACATAATTATTATTCAGTCTGATTATAAATGAGTCGCACCGAGCAACAAGAAATTAAAATATTTATTTTATTCTTATTACTTAGAATAATATTTATTGATTTTTACAACATGAAAATTCAAAAGAAAGATCATTTCGATTGCTTAAAACGTGCTCATATCCCTATAATTATTATAAAGTAATTATTGATTGACTTTATAAACGATATTACGTGATATGAACTCGAGGTTTAAGGGCTTTTTTATTTTATCGTTTTTCACTGAAAAGAGTCAGATTGTGAGACATATCTGATAAATTTGGTGGTGGATAATCCATCCTTCGGTATATGTTACCCGTTTCGAAGCAAAATCAAACTTAGATTATTATTATCGTTGAATACAGTTTCTAAAATCTTTGCAAAATATATGTAATATGAAATGTTGGTGAAAACTGTATGCAAGCGATTAACTATTAAACTCAACTTTACTAGAGTAATTAGGTATTTACCAGATTATATGCTTGTTGTATTTCTATAAAAAATTCTTGCTAATACTAAAGAGTGCAAAGTGTAAGCAGAAAGTATAATTTCAATTAACTGCTGATATCTATGTAATTAACATGTGTTATTAAATCTCACTGTACACGTTTTTAATACACAGACAATTTAAATAAGTGTGGGATGATATCCATGCTACTGTGATTGTAGTAATAATAAAGAAATTGTAAAGAGTTTTCACGGAACTTCCTTCATAAGTGGAAGTTATGAAACACATTTTTTGGAAATATCAAAGGAAAAAAGAATTTATCTTTAAGGAGTTTACCCTGTATCTGTTGAGTCCAAAATACGCCTATTTTTATCGAGGGTAAAAACTTGAGCTGTGTGCAAATTATTACTTTTATTAAACTAATAGTTGCCGAAGTGGACAGAATTTTATTTTTAAGGTATTCATACATTTTTATATATTTGACCGAAGGTATTTTCGGTTTCGACGCAGGTAGACATATAATCTGCATGCAAAATATCGTCTTTCCCCGACAAATAGTTTTTGAGTTTTATCGGCAATACACAGACTAACAGACAGACGGACGGACAGACAGACAAGCACACAGACAGAAGAAATTGAGAAACATGTTTTTTTCTCATCTAGAGCCCCTGAAAGGTGAAAATCTGAAGAAATCTCGGAAGGTGATTTTTGCACGATTACAATACTTCTTTGGTCTTTTAGACGAGGGAGGTAAAAGCAAGTTTTTAATTGTTATATCCTATTACCATAACGATTGCATATTTTGGCAAAATATTGAAGAAGGAATGACTTTAATTCGATAAATTTGATTATATACTTCTCCAATAAATTAACGCACCACCAAAAAGTAGCCAAAAGTTTAAAGTTAATTTTTGTCGAAACCACTTATTCGATTTCGACGACTTTTTTTAATGACAAGTTGTCTCTTTCAGAAAGTTAGTGTACTATTCTATTCGCATAGAACCTTATTTTTGTATAAATACTGGGTGTAACAATTATAACTTATTTTTTGCATAACATTTATAACATCCTGTGGGGTTCAACAGTTACAATATCAAGTTATAATTCAAAGCAAACTCTAGTCTTGTCTTTTTATAACATTTTGTTTTTTGATTTACTCTTTTATCTTAGCTACTACACGACAAACACAATTTTATAGCATAACATGTTTTTATGGAGAAATAAATTTAACAAAAAAAAAGAAACAAAATTTAAAGAAAAAAGGTAAACGAAAGTCTCAGTAGCGAGTATTTCCGCCTCTGGGACGAATAACTTCTTGGCAACGACGGCCCATTGTTAAAATAAGGGACCGTACATTTTTCGCGTATTTCACGTTGCATACTGACAAAATTAAAGATTTTGCAAAACAAAAACGTTAAGGACTAACACCCTTCTATCAACTGGCTTTTTGATAGCTGTATTTACCTGATGACAATTACTGTTTCTATCTGTTTTTCCATAGCCTACTAATTTAGTGATTTTAATGCAAATTAAAGTCAATAAAACCATTTTATGCTATAAAATTGTGTTTCTCGTGCAGTAGCTAAGATAAAAGAGTAAAACAACAAACAAAATGTTATAAAAAGATAAGGGTAGAGTTTGCTTTGAATTATAACTTGATATTATAACTGTTGAACCCCATAGGGTGTTATAAATTTTATGGAAAAAACACTTTATAATTGTTACACTCGGTATTTATAAAAAAAATAGTTTCTATGCGAACAGAGTAGTACATTAACTTTCTGAAAGAGACAACTTGTCGTTAAAAAATCGTCTAAATCGGATAAATGGTTTCGACAAAAAATAACTTTAAACTTTTGGCTACTTTTTGGTGGTGCGTTAATTTATTGGAGAAGTATATTTAGAAATACTCTACAGTTTTAAGATTAGAGTGCACTCAATTATTGAAATTGAAAAAAAAAACGGTGTATGTATAGTCGGTGATAAAAATAAACGTATTATAGTTTGTTTCTAGTTACACCACATTAAGAGTGACTGTATATTAGCAGTCTAGACGTGTTAACCTTTGTGCTAGTAAGTGCTAATATTACGAAATATTAAACATATATGATAGATTCAAATTTACTCATTGTAGAGCAAAATATTGCGTAGTTTGATTTCAGAGACCACATGGCGCACATGTTTTTATTTTTGAATCTTACACTAACACGTTAAAATTATCATATTTCATCTATTACGTTAGACTGAAAAAAATGGCCGATCATAAGTTAAAATTATATCGTCATTAGCGGTTTAAAACGCAACACATTTTTTATTATTATTAATCGTGGTACCACACGTCTGCAAATGTTTACAAAGAAATGAAACGACGTACTCATTTTACGATTGAAAATCAAGATATGCGCAATTCATTACTAGAATCTTGCTTTGATAATGATTGTACGCATATCAAATGTGGTACGTGATAGAGGACTTATAATAGCATTTTTTGGAAAATACTAAAATATGAAAAATAAAGTAAAACATAATTCTTAAAGCTGAATTGAAAATGGTAAAATGGGTATTGCTGTTTTAAAACTATGTAAATATTCTTCAGTCTGCCTTCAAATCTTTAACAGGAGAGACTATTCCGTTTCAGATTTTTTCTTTTTATTTTACTATAGGTTTTCTTCCCTACAAGACCTATTTCAAAGTTATTTAACAATATCAATAGACCTATTCAGTACAGTGTCATCGTTTCCTTCTGAATAAAGTGTCTTCTATACACAGCAATAAATTCATTTGATACAACTACTTGAAATTGTTTATTGCAAGTGTTAAATCAGTTAATATTAATTTCAGTTAGGCCACACTAAAAATTAGCATTATTTATTAATTTCTATTATTAAGCAGTAATCAAATTATATTTTAATTAATAGCTTTTCCTTCATTTATTTATGAATTGTAAAATTGCTATTGAAATTGCCATGGGTTTGTACGAATGAAAATACATATAAGTTAGAGATTTAACGCACTGCATTTCAGCAACGATAAGATGTTTGGAGATTGATTTTTGGTTCGACGAAAGTGGCCATGCGCCGATATTATTTCACAATTTATTACAACGTACGCTGGTAATAATTAAAAGTTTTAATATTATTGACTTAAACCACACTTTGTAGACAAAATAAAATAAATATAAAGTTAATGATAACAAAAAATATTACCTTAGGTAAAGTGAACGTTCAATTACATTATTCGATCACATATGTAAGCTGTAAAACACAAAATGTTATTTCTTAGTAACCACACATGAGTAACATTATTGACTATGTTACTAACATCTTTATTCATGTTTTACTTAGTACTTAGTTCCGGTAATAGTCCAGAATTTAAATTGACTGTACAAAATATTGCATCTCACGAAACTGCACTTAAAACAGGAAAATCCAGCTTAGGTAATTTGCATTGTAATTTATTAAGGTTTTAACTAATTTCATTGAGTCATTATATGTTTTAATTAGCAGTTTAAGATACAAAATGAAAATATATGTCATAATATGCAGTGAATTTAAAATAATCTAAAATATTTCCTTTAGGTTATTATATTTTAGTTAATAGTTTTTCATATATTATAGATTAGTATTGATTAGTTAGATAGGGGAGGGGGGTTGTCTAGTACGCCTAAGTAAGATACAGCTAGCTAAGCAACATATAGTTATAATGATACAGTTGTACTTCATATTGCTGAAGAAACGGTTTAATTTGTTTCTTTGAGTTATTGTTTTGCATATGTAGTCTAGGTAATTAACACTTCTTCTAATACTTTAAACTAAATCTCCAGAGTTAGTGTTATTCACCGATGAATTGATCCATTGCAACTAAATTTCCATGGCGTGTTCACGCGCTTACTCTCACCATTTTGTTACGGTATTAAAAGAACTTTACGACACCCACCCAAGGTGAGCATCGCACCACGGAATCAGTCCTGAAAAACTGGCACACTTGCCCTGAAATCGGTTCGAAATAGGCTAATAGGCCACGGCTGGAACGCTCAGGGAGTCGGGCGTGAGTCACACGATACGTTCTGGGCAAGCGTGTGGTGGCATAATATATACAGGGTATGTCGAAATCATGAGGGCGCCACCAAGCCTGTCTTAACCCGGCTAACCGGGCCTGGACGGTTAGACGGGAGCGAAGCATGCAAAATACTCCGCCAATAGGATTACTCAAGAGTTTCAAGGTCAAATAACAATTTCGGGATTGCCTTATGCAAGGATTGTAATTAGGTGTCAATCCGACCGCGACTACGCAGCTGTCTCACCCACCTGCACGCTCAAAGCTCCCTCGTTTCGTCGTACAAGAATCAGTACAATGAAGGGGGCGTCTATCTGTAACAGAACATGCACAAGTCGAAACAAAACAATAAATCCCTTTACTAACCAATCATGTATTGAACTTCGGGTTACAATGGGGCGGCAGAGTGCGTCGCCCTATATCTATACTTAGACTATAATTAAGGGCACCAGCTGGCACGCGCGCTCTAAACTTAGCGACAGATGTTGAACAGTAGTGAACAGTAATGAACAGTAATGAGTAGTAATGAGTACAAATATGCTGGCGCGTCGCCTTATGCAGCGGACAGCGAATATTGAATTAGCACTCGCGATATGGACAGTCTGCAATTCTGAAGGAATGCACCAATATGCGGGCGCGACGCCTTATGCAGCGGACAGCGAAGATTAAATTAGCACTCGCGATATGGACAGTCTGCAATTCTGAAGGAATGCACCAATATGCTGGCGCGACGCCTTATGCAGCGGACAGCGAAGATTAAATTAGCACTCGCGATATGGACAGTCTGCAATTCTGAAGGAATGCACCAATATGATGGCGCGACGCCTTATGCAGCGGACAGCGAAGATTAAATTAGCACTCGCGATCACAGCGGTAATCAGGTTAAAGACACGTACCTTAATGCGTAGGCGGCGAGGGAGCCTGGTACAGTTGAGTTGCGACAGGCTGCAGTCGTAGGTGGCAGATACCTTCGATGTTACAACGGCTGTAGGGATGAGTGCACAACCGCCTTAATGGCGACGTGAGACGCGTCCAGGACGCGTACAACGGGACGACGAAAAATGGGCCACTTTCGTTCTGCGGAACAGATCCTCGTAGGTCGAGATCAAGGGGGCACGACCCCTTACTTACGGAAGCAGGAACTGGGCTCCAAACACCCACGCTACGCCGAAGACAATTTGAAAAACTCCGACTCACAACCACCACACGAGCGTTCTTTGCAACGGACTGCGGACAACTGCCACTTAGGGCGGAACCGTATGTCACATACGTGCTGAAGCAGCACTTCGACGGGAAAAAGGCTGACGCCCCCGCCAAGGGCGGGAGCGTCGCACGAACTCACACACTATCTGACCACTTGTTCGTTCGACGGCTCTCGGCTGAATGCCCAGAGGGAAGCGTTGGCAAAGGTCACCTTGATCGCGTCCCCACGTGACTAAACCTCGGCGGCCAATCGCGGGGCGATAAAACGAAACAAGTTAATGCCGGCACCAATGGCATCACGCCTCGACGGCGTGCTTTCTAGGAGATTCGGATTTCGGAAAAACGCCATCAGAGGGGAGCTCCAACCGACGAAAAATACTGCTTTTGGAGCTAAATATGTGCGACATCGTGATTCTGGAATTAGGCGATGGAGCCAAATAAAGAACTAAAAGGGCTTAGCATACGGGCACGCTGCCCTAAAGCCTAGGTGGCTATTAAAATACCAAAAAGACCTGAATAAAGGCGTGAAATGCAATTAAGCATCTGCGACAGCAAAATGACTTAACAATTTTTCAAGAAATTCGACAAATAAATGAGGAAAACATTCCGGGACACCCTGTAGTTTACCTAGTGGAAGTTTTGTTTTGTGGAATAATATTTTATTAGCTTAATTTGAATAAAAGAATTGTTTTAGATTGCCTCTTACGTATTTATAAAAAAACCTTCAGCTATTTTAATAGCTAGATGTATAGCATGATTAGCCAATCGTGTGATACAAATTGTAGAAATATATAGGATAAGTTATATGTTTCAATAAATCGATTTAATCTTCATTACAACAATTTACATTAATTTTCAGTTTTAGTTCAACTTGTATTGAACAAACCTTATCGTAGTCTATAAAACAACCGCATTGAGGCATTTCTTACTGAATAATTACTAAATACCATTTGCTTAGTTTCACTTATGCAATGTATGTAGTTTAACTGTTGTTGCATAATATTTTTTTCTACAGCCGTCAAAAAAACGTGACATTTATGCAACGCTATAGATACGGGAAGTTTAACTTTTTTTAACACGTGAAAAAATAATATTAGTCTACTAGCAACATGATATTGTACATTTTCATCATAGAAATAAAATATGAAAAGCTGCTCATAACTCCCAAGGGACTTGTCAAATTATTTCTCCCTCAAACTCATGGTAACAATGCAACTACAATTAACGTCCTAGCAACCATACAATGAGGCAATCCTTGATGTTACTTACACATTCTAATTTTAAATGTCATTATGACATTTTGAAATTTCATACTATTTTTACGAATATGCTAGTAGATAAAATATTGTATGCACCACGGGAGATATTCATGTTCTTTACCTTCGGTTGACTTACACATGTCAACCTCAAGGAAAAAACATATTCATATCTCCCTTAATGCATAATAGTTATTTACTATACAAGTGGGATAACAGGATCATTAATATACGTATGTGTAAGTTACAAACGACTGCGTAGCACGAGGTATGTAAGCACACAAGTATATTAATGATGCATTATCACACATGTATTGTACAAAATTTTATCTACGGCTGCCTAAAATTGAGAAAAGTGCATTAAGAGAAATGTCAGATCTGTCATTTTCAAAAATATTTTAGTAGGCAAATATCATTATGTTATTCATTTGACACTATTTCAGTTACGTAATGAAGTCATTACACAACTCAGTTGCGTAATGAAACTATTACATAACTGAATGGTGTAATGATCTTTATTACCTAACTAAAATAGTGTCAAATGAGTGACGTAATGCGTTACTTATCCTACTGGAGTAGATAAATATCTATTCTTCACGGCTAGCAGTGAAAAAACGTTTTTGGAACACCATTTCCTTAGTTACAACACATATAAAATGTTACGTACATAATAATATTACTCTACTTATTTGCTATATACGTACGATTTTGTTGCAGAGAATATCTTATTTTTTTTACGGCTGTAGAAAAAACGTTGTTTGTATTTCGTGGAAAAATTTGTGTTTTTATGGCGCGTTCGAATGACTTTTCTGCCTCGACCTAACGGTCTCGGCGAAAATTGACATTCTCACGCGCCATAAAAAACACTCATTTCGCTCACTTAATACAAAAATTACTATTGTTTAATATTTCATTTCATTATTTTAACAACTCTTTATTTCAATAAAGTTGAAATAAAGTTGGTTTTATGAATTAATTGTTGTAATACATCTATCTCATATAGAACTACTGATATATATTCAATTTTAGAAACCGACTGAAGAACTAGGTCATCAACCATTTTGCAAATTCAAGTTAGAGCTATATGAACGTTAATCATATTTCTGAAATAATAACAATTTTAATTCAAATGCGAATAATCGAACGCACGGAAGTTGTCTTTCTACAATTGACTGTTGATAAACTGCAGCATCGTTAACTGATTTCTTAAACTATCTGAATAGATGCAATGGATAAGGGAATCTAAATAATATTTCAAATGGCAGTGGTCTGAGTAGATAGCTACGTAATAACATAAATGTTCTATGAAAAACGTAGAAAGCTGCATATTTAAAAAAACTATTTGATACTTTATTGTAAAAAAGTAGATTGGTTTAATGTTGATAAAACAGTATTTCAAAATGTTTCTCCATGGAAAAAATAAAACAAATATTTTTCTATAAATATAAATCATTGCACCATTGTGGCATGCGTTGCTTAAAATTGAACTGTTTAAACTGGGAGGGGGTGCGATTATCAAGTAAACATTTTAAACATTTTACTAATCACCTTTTTTTAATGTTAACTATTGCATGTTATAGCAGATTTATCTGTTTTCATTTGATTTATTATAATTGTTTAACGAAATTTAAATGTTTGAAGGTGGTTTTGGCCAACTAAAATTGAACTAAAACATTTACATTATGGACCATCGATAATGAGCATGAATAATTACTGTAATTTGTAAGGTAATGTTATGGACAACTAATATTTAAATGTAAGTAAAGTTGTGTGCAAGTCTATTCCATGTTAATATCGCAAATATATTTTTTATCCAGATTTTGACAATATCACTTTTTAAATCTTCTGGCATGAGGATTTTTTGAGAAAAGTGTATGGTCAGTACACTTTGTAGATACTAGAAAGAATGAGTGGTTTAAATAGTTTTCTATAACATGTATTAGAAGAAAAAAACATAACTATAATAATGATGGTTGCATGAGTTTGAAATTATTCTCTCCTGTGGTTACGTATTTGATATATTATAAAACGCTGTCACAAACATTTGTTAGGTACTCAATGGGTTATAATCAACAGACGTGGCGTCAGAATGAACATCATAGTTTTATACGACGAGTGTAATAACAACTTCTGCTGTACGTCTGAAAAGAGTTAATGTTAAATGTAGCAAATAGGCATTTAAGTTAGCACGATTTAATATTTCTGTAATTAACAAACAATAATTTAATTCGGTTAGTTTTTAAATTGTTAAACAGATTAAAACTGTGTCGATATACCGCTAGGGATGCTAATGATAAATATAGCATTTATTTTAAGTAGCTATGCAGAAAAATGGATTGGTGTTAGTTAAATTTTATCAGATTTAGGAAATAACGTAGTTAACTTCGTCAAGGAATTATAATTTTTGGTTAAATATTGACATATACTTATAACAAGGATACCCAGACATAGTTTAAGATACAATAAATCCGTGGTTTATACGTGTTATTGTTTAAAATTAGATTACATATAGTAAATTGCTTGCGTTTCAACGTTTCAAGCTGGCAACTCAATTAATACGGAAAAACTTTTACTTTCATTATGAGCCCGTTGCAGTTTTGGCAGTTTTGTACATAATGAGAGCATGATTGCGAATTTAACTAAATCGAAAACGTTCCTATTTTATAGCTTGAATATAATTTTTAACTGGTGTGAAGATAATATTTTTTAAATGTAACCTGTAATTTTTTTAAATGTTCTTTAATTGTGTGTCATAATTATAACAGGAGTAAAAAATAAGAATTGAAGATAGAAATAAAAACAATTGAACTAGTAATCATTAAAAATTGCATAATACTATTTTTTTAATTTTTCGATAATACTCGTACACGAAGATAAATAATAAAAGCAACTACATATGTTTCAAAAAACTCTCTGCTTTTTCATTAAGTTCGAGGAAGTTGCTGAGATTTAAACTAGGATTTTTAATTAATATCAGAATAAATAAATAAAAAAAAAATAAAAACCTAATTGTGTAAAACTGAAACTTATAATGTTAATTGATGAGAAAGAATTGTCATTTTGATATAAATTGGGTCAAGAGAACTAACCTGTATTGAAAGCTTATACTTCAGGAAGGTTTTCAGATTTGTGGGAAGCACAGCAATAGATCACTTTTGCAGGTTGGCTATTGTATTATCATCCCATCACATCACGTAAATCGCGAATGGTACGAGTTAGATCAACTCAGATATAAATCAAGCACCGAGTTTTACTCGGAAGTTAGTTGTTGACTGTTGACAGGCCACTAACGTGCAATTCCATGTGTACGAGCTTACATAGACATTGCCGGCCTTTGCATTCTCCCGCGACCGTCTCCACCAACAACACTTTGATCAGAATTGCGCGTATGCCGGAAGAAATTAGAAAGTTATCTAGTTGTGGAGCTTATTAGATTGTTTCCTTATCTCGTCACTTTATTAAGAATTGCTTGGGCTCGAGGGTCTATATGCACGAATTCCTCGATCTGGCAAAAAAGGAGTGTTCGGAGACCTTGTCCTGATAACGTACAGAATAGGAAGAAGTCGTTTTAGACGGACATTACCAAAATTATGTAAATGAGCTTGCGTAAATCATGCTTTCCTGTTTACGCGTGCCTCTGTTTTAAGGCTTCATGAAATGTCGGGTTTTCGAAATTGGTGGGCTGTGGGCTAAACTGCATCCGTTTTGTAATTTGAAAATAATACATATATTCATAAGGGAGGTCTTAAATATATACCTGAAAATCTTTTTTTTAATGTAGTCATTCCCCTTATCCAGCCCTTTCAATAAATGAAAAAGAATCCTAGCAACTTCAATGATTAAGTGGAAACAAAAAAAATCTAACAAATATAGAAAGGGTTGGAAGAGCCGTAGTAAAACATATAACAGACCAAACTGAATGCAACCATAAAGGGCAACAATGTTAAAGTCAAAATAAAAACGCTCTCTTTCACTATAACATTTGATTTTTAATTTTGCAACATTAAGGAAGCTCTAAAAGAAAAAATATATATATATAACTATAGAAAAAAATCAAGTGCCTTACTTCGGAACTTTCCTAGTAAGTGGAAGTTTGAAACTAAATATTTTGAAAATATCAAAGCAGAAAAAAGAATGTAATTTTTAAGGTGTCCACCCTGTATATGACGGGTCCAAAAATATTTTCGTCAAGAAGAAAAACCTGAACTATTTGTAAAATATTACTTTTATTTAACTAATAGTTTTCGAGTGAATACAAAAATATACAGAATTTTATTTTTTAATGTGTAAGGTATGTATTTAATCGAAAGTATATTCGGTTTTGAACCAAGTAGACATCTAATCCGCATGCAAAATTGCATCTTCTTCCAACAAATAGTTTTTGGCTATACCGCCAACAGGCAGACGGACAGACGGTTGCAACATGAATATTTGAACAAATCTCAGAAAGTGTTTTTTTACAATTACAATATTTCATTCGCCTTCGGCGAGAGAAGTATAAACTACTCGTGAGACTCAAACTAGACACTTTTCTTTCACTTAACTTGTGTCTATGGCGTGTAATATTATATGGTTTTTGTTTCTGATTTGTGGAGAAAGTCTCTAAAAAGCCAAGAAATTCTTAAAGACATCTGCGTACATATCGTTAACAAAATAAGTAATATGTTGCGCATCTTAAAATAGTGAAAAGTATGTGTGATGCAAGTCTAATAACAATTATGATCGTCACATAGAGCGTGCACACATATAGGGTGTACCGTCAAGCTATTCCGTAAATTTGAGATTTTCCTCAAATATTCAAAATAAACAAAAAAATTTGGTTGAATGTACCCTCTCCCACGTTCTATTATAAAAATAATTGTATTTTAATATTAATATAACGGTATCAATACGAGTAAGACACAATTAAACCGGAATGATTTCCTGTATTTCAGTGTAAAGTCGTAATGAATTACAGTGATTGATAAATGCTCAATTGAAATTAAAATGATCTCAAGGGTAACATTCGAAGAAGTTTACCCTGAAGGGCATGATCTTAATAATGAGATTAATTATATTTTCTAAATTATTATGTAAACAAATTAAGAAATATTTTTATAGAATACTTTCTATATATGTAGGTATATTATCAAAATTTACATGCTATTACTGAAATTTATTTCTCACGTTCCGTGAAATATTTTGCATCGCAGCTCTGCAGTAAGATTTTCAGATCATAGGTCATTCGATGACTCTTTGACCTAAATCTAGATTATAGGTTGACGTATTTTCATATGGATATAAATAACATACCTACAGGGTTTTTGTTCAATTTTATTGTAATAACACATACAGCGTGCTGCTTGAGTTTAACATACTATGACCCAAACATTTTGGAATTGTATTTTCATAATTGGAAGATTGTTCCTGCTTGCCCTAAAATTTATTTTGAGTTGAAATCAGGTACTCCTTGCTAACCAGAATTTTAGGTTGTGTCTATAGCCACCACTAACTTTAAATCTGTATGAACGCCATATAAATGATTTAAAAAAATCATTTTATAAAAAGTTTGTTCACAATCTGACACATCTAATATGCCAATAAATATAGTTTCTTAATACATACCTTTAGTTGTGGTATTCTTGTTTATATGAAATTAATAACGGTTGCTTTACACATTAAACTTATTGTCAGTTAATTAACCAGCCAAGACTATTCTTTATTTATGCGTAGTTACGACTTACTAATACGTTGCAATTCCTGTTTACTTACACGGGTGTAAAATACGAAAACAATTTGCTTCGCGTGACCATTGATAACAAATTGTTTATATAAAGTACGTATTATTATAAAAGGTTATCAAAAATAAATCCGCACGGTTACTTTTACAGATTATTAAATTTTGGACTATAGCACATAAACTTCTTGTTGATTTTTTTTAAATGTCACTTTTGCATTAAAATTTGACTAATCTTGAAAATTGAAACATTAATTTTCTTTATTTGCATATCTAATTCTCGGCGCGTAGTAAACAATTCTGATGTCAATATTTTTCTAAAAAACCGTTGCTTAACAAATTTCCCTAAAACGTAAGAATATGATTGTTACAGAAACATCAGCAGAGGTCAACAATCTCAAATCGTTTACTTATAATTTTTTTGCGATATAGACAAACAGATTTGAATAATATATTTGATTGGACTTTAAATTATGTGATAATACATTGAAAATTGTAAAAATAGAGATACGATGAAATGGCGGAATTACCTAACTTTGTTGATAAGACCAAACTTAAAATAATTATAATAGAAAAATCGAAAAAAAAAAAAGTTTGAATGAATTTCAAAGGTTAAGAATTTCCCCCCGCACTTGCATGTTTGACATAAAAAATTCAGTTAGAAAAATATATTTTTTGACATACAGAACATAGTTATTAGGACATTATTTATATATATAGTAACTTTACTGAGAATAATAATCGTAAGTAAATCTTAATTGATGTTTTTATATGCTATTTGAAAAGCGCCGTTGTTATTAAGGAATTCGCTTAAACTAATTGTTGATAACAGTTTTATTATCTTCATTTCTCATTAACTTCGTTTAGGTAAATTAAAAAATATGCTTAGAAAAAAGCATTAGATTTGTTGTAAGAACGTCTACTGCAGCTTATCTATTTTTTATACCCAGAGACAACTACCAAACTTGGCCATAAAAAAACAGTTGTTTGATAACCACCAAAGTCGGCAATTTAAAATTATGTATATTTAAAAAATATATGAATTTCCATGAAATATCTTTGCTTAATGCTATGTTAGTCAGCTGTTTAGCAGGAATTAATGAAGTAGATACCAGAAATCACACAAACACTGTTTTCCATGTTAAATGCCTATTACAAGGTTTGTTGGTTATCACACAGTAACTACATTACCGTAATCGATATTGTTTTACTTTAATTGACTTAGTTGTAGTGTTTTAAATAAACTTTGCCAATTGTATGAGGTTAGATAACACGCTTAGTTTTTCTTAGACGTGATGTGATTCTGTCTTTATATGTTAGTGAATGCTTTTTTAGTTATTGGTTTTTGAAAAAAAAGGTGAAGGTTTTATTTAGCAAACATTTATTTTATTTATAAATACAGTTATTAATTTTCAAAATTGTGGCAATTTAAATGTTATAATTTTATAATAATATATCCAAGTCGCCCTAAGTAGTTTGAACACAATTTGTTATTGTTTTAAGTAATCTTAATCTTTGTATTTATATCTATACTACGTTCTTCAACTTCCTCCTAAGGCACCAAATATACAGGGTATTTCATAACGTACGGAGAAAACTGAAATAGTAGCTATAGTCCAAATAAAGTTATTTTCTTAATAAACTTGGCCAAAAAATCCAATATCATAAAATTAACAGCAGCTTAGAGTTCTTGAATGCCGCTGGTATTAATGAGGATAAATTAGAAAGAATATCATTGCGTTTTCGTTTCCGTAAAAACATCTTTCTTGCAATTTGCCGTTAATGTAGTTTAATTTTAAATTACACTGAAAACACACAATAAAAATAAGATACATTTAAAGAAAGAAAACGTTATTTTATAAATTGCAATTTTATTATTAAATAGGCTACAAACAATTCACCATAGCAAAAACATTCACATTAAGTGTTCGAAATGCTGTCCTGCGTTTCAACGCACATTTGCGCTCGACGAATCCAGTTTTCCAATACTGTTGGAAATTATTGGCGTAACTACTATATTGCAGCATTGATGAGATTGCGGAATTCGTTGATTGTATCAACTATTGATGGGCTTGTTCGAATAAAAAATAACCGGTTATCCGGTTTTTGAAATAACCTGTGTAACTCGGTTTTCGTTCCAAGTATTCGAATGAAAAATAACCTCATCCTGATACGTACTATGTGCCGTATCTTAGCGACCTGCGAGTGATCAAAATTCTGTAAATAATAGGTCATTCATAACTCATAACCATAAGCAAGGCAGATTGTACTGACTATTCAACACTATAACATATAAGCCAATCACTGTGCAGACATTTGCTCTTTCCAACCAATAACAGCAGTATATCACTGAATATTGGGCACCATGCAAAATATTCACAAAACAATGTACGTACTCAAAAAATAAATAGCCTTGTTGCGAAGTAACGCTTAGCAACGATGCTCTGTCCTTAGTGATATCGCTAGGTTACGTAACACTAAACCCCAACAAACAGTGTGGCTTGTTTAAAAAATTTTAAGATGCTGTGTTTTGAAAGTATTCCGCTGAATTTAATTGAGAATGAATAATTATATTAATTATTGGATTATTTTCCAATAAAGTTAATCGTTATGTATTAATATTGTTAAATAGTCGTCCCAAATACCACTCGAAGCGGATATATATTTTTTAAATATTTTGCCACTTCCATAGAAATTATTGCAAATTTCACTCAACAAAATCACATTTAAATGTCACTCGCCTTCGGCTCGTGACATTTTTGATGTGATTTTGTATCGTGAAATTTAAACGCAATAATTTACATGGAAACGACAAAATATTTGTCAAAAATATATCCACTACTTGTGGTATTACCCTTGAAAACACCATTTGGGCCTTTCACTCTACAGTTTTCTCCCTTGCTTCCTTGCCTGCTGAGGCTCGCGGTCGATCCGTCGTCATATGATATGAACATAAATAAATTTTTTGCCGCCTTTAACCCTGCCGATCGATAAACATAAACGTTTTACCACTGTTTTTTATTGCGATTAGCAAGTAGTCTCGCATATTTCTTTCTTTCTACACTTCTTAATAAATACCTCTTAATTTCCAATACATAACACATAATGTACCTACATATTATGTTTTGGTTATAGATCGGTAGAATCGAGCTAATGCAGAATAGCGAGTCGTAAAACTCATAGAAATACAACAATATATTATTAATTATCATTATATTATTATAAATCGCCAGCAATCGAAAACAATAAAGGTGTATCCAGATATATTTCATTCATATCCACAATTACTTATTGCACAAACTCCTTAGAAATCAAATAAAAATTATTTATACAATTATTATAATTAAAAATTAACTGAGTTCTTCTGCTATCTGCAAGTTACGATGCCGATGCAGATGACGCTGAACCGCGTAACCGGCAAACCGGCGAAATCGAAACGAATCGAAAGCCAAAATTTATTCGAATGATTATTCAAATAATCATTCTGTTATTAATATCATTCGAATGCAAATAATTCGATTATGATAATTGTCCGGTTATGCCCATCACTAGTATCAACTTCGGTGGTATATACCAATTCTTTCATAAAACCTCATAAGAAAAGGTCCACTTAGTTGAGACCTGGAATGTGTGGACACCACGAAATGAATCCACCCCGACCGATCCATCTTTGTGGAAAGATGGTGTTGAGGTAATCTCGTACAGAATGATTAAAATGTGAAGGACAGCCGTTGTGCATAAACCACATCGTACGGCGCACAAAGAAAGAAACATCTTCTTGTAAAAACTGTAAATAAGAATGGTCATTAAGGCGTGCTGGTAACTCGGAAGGCCCCATTAAGATATTGTTCAAAATACCAGTCCACAGATAGAAACTAAAACGCTGCTGAAAGCTACTCTAGCGAATCGCGTGCGGATTTTGATTAGCCCTTATGGAAGTTGAGAACACCATTCTCAGTAAAACAGCATTTATCCTTCACCAGTACGTGTATTGGAAATTCTGCTTCCCTATCAGTGCCATTTAGCGGTCATTCGTAAAACTACTGCCGCAGCGGATAATCTGTAGGACTCAGCCATGCACCTTTTGCAGATAGAGGTACAAATCATTGTTGCTCAATGTGTGCGAAAGGATGGGGAAACTCCAACTTGGTTGAAAATTTGGAGTGTACTTGTAGTTGGATCAGCACCAACCGTTTCTAAACGCTCTTCCTCTATATTCACCCCATGTTGATTTGGTCTGTCGACACCACGACTTTTCTTAGGTTGTAAATTTTCAGTCTCTCTTCCAGTTGGGCTACTGGAAGAAACGTTTTTTCGGAAGGCATTTGATGATCTGTAAATCATTCCGAATACATACGTCTTGCACATGCAGCGTTTTATTCAGCAGTTCCATACATAACAATCATATATACATATTTTCCGTTGCCGTAGTTAGCCATTTAAGTTGAACTAAACACTTAAACATTGTTTAGTTAACTCTTAAATACCCTCTGCTCAAACTTAAAACAAAAATTACTACCTCAGTGTGTAAAGAATGCTTGTTAATCTATTCAACTTTAAGTTGCTGTAACTTTCTTGGTGTTGGGTTTTGGTCAGAAACTTATTAAGAAAATATCGTTATTTTGGTCCTTTCTAGCTAATCTTTCAGTCTCCTCAATACGTTATGAAACACCCTGTGCATTAGTAAGTTACACCAACATTGCATTATTTCCAAATATTATAAGAAAGTATCATTATTTGCATGCTTTAGTATATTTCGATTATCATTTGGAACAGCAAACGTTAGCACACATTTTTTTCTTCTAGTAGAGTGCAGGAATACAATTAATTCAAAGGGTTTTTTTTTCAAATTAATGGTGCTATATTGTATTTATTATTTTATCGTAGAATGAATAATAAGATGTATTACTACTAAAAACAATTGTTAAATGAAGTTACAACTTTTTTGGAATACTTAAACGTTGGTGTTTGTAATTTTTGTTATTGTCAAAAATTATATCACTTTGAATACGCTCTGTTACAACTTATTTGTAGTGTAAAAATTAAAAGGTCATTGATTCAAAACTTTTTCTAATCTAGCAGCACATGTGGCCACGTGTGTGTATGTTCTTAAATAATTTGGTTCGCATATTTCCAGATGTATTACTAAATCTAATGAAGCTTTACAAATACAACAAATGCGAATAAAAAGATCTATCATCAGGGTTACGCATTTTTTTTTCAAATTTTGGCACACTTGGAAAAGCATTAATCTGACTCACTAATGCTTATTAAGCGTTTAAACATCAGTGGCCATGGCCGACTAGATTTGAAAACTAGTTCGCTATGTAAAAATGTTGCACGTATTCCGACCAGCAAAATTCTAATCGTGATCTCTTGATATACGGTACATTATCAGATGTTTTTTAAGATTCTGCACATATAAATGCCCAATGACATAGTGCATACATTATTATTTATTTTTTTACTACAATAGTCAGCCTTTTTAATTTTTCCGTATACGTGTTTGTTATTGTTATAGTGATACTTGAATGGGCAGCAGGAAAACAAGGAAATTAAATTATTTGCATTTTTCTTATTGGATGTGAATACCGATGTAGTAAAGGTACTGCGGCCACTTAAGCTCGAGAAGCAAACAAAGAGGTATTAGAATTAGGATTGATGGACTTGAAATGAATTTAAATATAATTTGACAGCTTAATAGAAGCTCCTTGAAATTTGATTTATTGCAAGACGAGCAGAGAAAGGTAAGCATTATTTTTGAACATTTACAGGAGATAAAAATAAAACTATAAAATGTTAGACCCCTGCTAACGTCTTTCAGACTGACACAAACTTCCCAAGTAAAACAAGGTTAAGACATTGAATACTCTGTAAGATAACATTAGTAGTGTTCTCAACTCGTTACATTTGAACTTATTGTGCAAATGTAACACTACATTAAATCGGATTTTATCAAAATAGAGAAGTTAACTCGTGTTATGTGATGGATGAAATGTAATATTTATTGCCGAATGCCATTTCTATTGCAGATTGAAATGTAAAAAAAAAACATGTTTATAAAACGTCGCAATTAATGGCAGCATTAATATTTCGCCTGTAAGCGATAAGCATATGATTTTATGATTTAATTATTCTCTGAATTGTGAGATCTTTAACTGTTCTAGATTTGAGGTTTGTTTAGTAAAATAAATATGAGATTACACTCTTCCGTTTCTTATAATAATTTCGCTAATGGAAGTTAAGTTTGCGGAAAAACTTGTAGAAAGCTAATTGCTTTTACTTTATTAACAAATGGAACCCAATCATCAATTAAATTAGGTTCAGACACCTTAAATAGAAGTCAACATTTTATGTACTTAAAATTCTAATGAAAATATGTGTTTGCTAAATATATGTAGACAAAAACTGGAAAAACGCGGAATCCGACGTCAGTTTCCCTGATATTGTTAATTATAATCATTATTAATCGTGGTTCTCTAGTAACCATAACTAAAGTTATAAGAAGTAAAAGGAGGGAAATTAGTCTAGGATTAAACATTTTAACCACAAAAGCTTTTATAACCTACGCAGTCAATTAATAATAATTAACATTAACATTTTGTAATTTTAACCTCAAACACTAAATAATTGGATTATGATGATAAATTGTTTTATGTGCATATTTATTTTAGATTTACGAAAGATATACAGTATTTATTGTCCTTAGCGTCACCACATTATCTTTCAATATAATTCCCTAGAACATGAAGAGTTATTCCACCTATGTTTAAGCGCACACCAATGCCATTGTTGAAAAACTCGGAGTGTTGATCACAGAAGAATTTCTGAACTTCTGCGGCATTGCTTCTCTATTAACTTTGGAAATAAATAAGAATCGCTAGGAACTAGGTTAGGGAAGTAGGGTGGATGCTTCATAATTTCAAAACAAATATCACGAATTGCGTTTACAGAAATAAGGATCCTATGAGTAGGAGAATTATTGTAAAGAAGTGAATTTTTTATGACATTTTTTCTCTAATTATTCTTTAATACAATAACGGAGCTTTGATACTAATCTGAATGATGTTGCATAATATTGACCTCATATGTTTAAATACGATTCTATGAAAGAACTTAAAAGTGGAAATAAATGTGATTCCAAACATTCAATCAAAAATACCTTATTTATTAATAATGTTTATAATAAATTGTACATATTTAGGATAAGTTTGTGTTAAGAAGTTAGTTCTGTGAAGATTTTATTGCCAATAATACCCGAACATATGAAAATTTATGATAACATGACAGGTCATTCATACCATGATCTACGATTTGAGATTCCTCGGCCGGATTGCATCGAGTTGGGATAAAATTTAATTTGTATATAGTCTCTGATTGATATTTGATATTGCGTAGTTTATATTTGAAATTAAATTTCCTTCTATATGTTATATTTGATTAACCGTATGAAGCATCACCTAAAAATCGAATATCCTGTAATAGTTATTTACATTACAAGTGCTATAGCTTGTATTTTACAGCGCAGTGCCTTAATAAATCTAGCGTTGTATATTGCTTAACGCAACACGTATTGTATTACATTTTTTTACTAATATATTTTTTAAATACTTTCTATAAATTTGAGATTTTGATTTTGAATATCAAAACCACCGTTGCCATCAAGCAAGCTCACATCAGTAAATTTGGTGGTTGGCGCTTTAAGACGTCAAAAACTAAAGTCGTAAATATAAATTCTCTATATTTTTCCAAAACTCAACTGAACGAGGAATTATGCCCTTTATTACTACAAAGCAATTTTTTGTTTAGGTGTCCCTGAAATCTAAAAATTTTCTATTATTTTACAGCACCGGGATGCGTAAAAATACCGACTATCTGTAAAATCGTAGTTACGGTGGACGTCAACTATGTATGCATGTTGTGTACATGTTAGGAGTTCAAAAACGGTATTTATGACAAAAATGGTAAAATAAAGATGTGTGCTATCTATGATATTTATAGGTCATTGTAATTAATATAATTTGAGATGAAATTTCGTGTAAATTTCGTTACACCTAGAAAATGAATTGCATTCGATATTGTTATAGTTTAAATTTTATTATTTTTAAGTGTGTCTTAAATATAAGCAGAAAAACTTCAATATTTTCGGATCTCTGACAAGTGACATAAATACAATTGTAATTTTGCTACGAAAATGTTGGCATAATTTATTTGGTGGTTACTTAATTTTTAGTTATTTAGAATGATTGGTTTTTAATTCATTATTTTGTGAGTTATTCTCTCAGTCAGACTATTTTTACTTGGCCAATTTGATTTACGGTTATCACTTGTTATAAGCAAAACATGGTTTCCTATATAACCCTTGGAGGCTGAAGAAAATTGTTAATTCTCATTTTACTGCTGGTGTATAAGCTGTACAAATGTGTGCTCCCAAAAATAAAATAATTGCATAATAGTTCCCAAATAAAACATTGGTCTTGTGTTGTTTTTATCTGAAAGTGACAGTTTCTAATAAATAAGTAGGATTTATATCCATTTAAGTTATCCAGTGTTTTATTTCGCTTGTGGTTATTCGAGTATATAGCAGCCGAGCATCCGATTATAGTTCTACGGCAAGGCAAGTCTACGTTACTGTCTCTAATTAAGTAAGTGGGTACATACAACAAAATCTTCAATTGCATCGATTGGCACAGTTTGGTGTTGAATAAAGCCAGATGATGCGTGTGCTAACCTGTAAATACATAAGTAAATAAGCACATATCGATTAACTCTAACTCAAGATTACGTGCAACGCTGATAAAAAGGTTCAAGGTGGCTAAAAAGCTGCTTAGCTGTTCTGTCTTGTTACAACACACCAAACCAAAGGATTTGGCAAGGTTCTTGTAGTACAGTGTTTAGAGGCTTCGATTTTTAACATAAACAAGGGGCCATTTTCACCGATACGAACCATACGATAGGAGCTGTGGTTACGAGTGCGTGAAAAATTCCCGCGGTGCTGTGGAAGGCAGAACATTTTTATTTTGTTTGATGAATTGATATATGGGTTTTGTTGATTCATAACTATTGATTTTGCATGACACACCTTGGCGAGGCCAAATAAATAAGCACTTGAAGACCCTGTTGGATATAGAACCCTAAATTTTATTTAATTGGGGTAGTTCAAGAGCAGCCGAGAGGTATTTCTTGAGCATATCAAATTAACACAGAGCCTCAAACTTTATGTTATGTATTTAAGTACGATTTTGCATATGGAAAATATTTTGCAATTTAACTTATAATGTACGGGTTTTTATCGAAATGAATGATAATGAAACCAAGGCTAAGCTTATATATTTTTATTTATTAAGCGATTTGGATTAAATTTAGTGCGAATATACCAGATATGATTTCTGAATGACGGATAGATGTAGTCAAAATGACAAACTTTTGGTTTTACCGGATGTTTTAAATGGATTAACCTGTATGTTTTATGTTTTTTTTGTTTTATTTTTTATTTCATGAAATATTAAAGCAAAACATAAATAGTGGTTAATGAGTAGGGATATGTTGGTTTTTAAAAATAAATGCGATTGTATTAGATTTTCTGAAATAGATGCTAATAAAGCTAAAACTTGTGTCTGTTAATGTGAAATTACAGCTTTTTGCTAATCTGAATAGTGCGTCTAGCAAAGATTGACATTACATCTGTCTTAGCCAGTTTCTCAAACGTTGTTTTAACTTCGATACGAAGTGTACGAAGTATTGAAATTCCCTTATATCGAAAACCACTCTGAGTCAAATATCTCTAAAATTCGTGCCAAGCGACTGATGAACCCACCATATCAAATCTCCGTCTCGGCTGTGCGGATCTTTTGGTGAAGACCCCAGCCCACTAAATCTCTCCCTCGTATTGGGAGGTGCCTAAACGTGCTGTGCGGTGTATGTATGTTCGTATGTGTACACGATTCCGGTCGCCAGGAACCATCCTGAAGTCTTGGATCTTTTTCATACGATAGGTCCTCCGAAAATGAAGGCAACATCAACTTTTGAGGTATGGTCGCCGGCAAAAATTTTTTTGGGTTTTTTTTTATTAATAGCTGGTTTATAACATTTCATTGCGTTACA
Organism: Agriotes lineatus; assembly: GCA_940337035.1. Taxonomy (NCBI): domain Eukaryota; kingdom Metazoa; phylum Arthropoda; class Insecta; order Coleoptera; family Elateridae; genus Agriotes; species Agriotes lineatus. The sequence continues at coordinate 216,945 of CALNHX010000611.1, read as the reverse complement.
TAACTTTTTTTCGAAATTTATTTATAATATTGGAAAACATTCAAAAAATTTATATGAAAACCTTCACAATTAAATATTTTTATCCAACACCTCCATATAATAACACTATTATTATGTTGATTTTGCATAAGTAATGTGTTATATTACTCACTAGTGAGAGAATGTAGAAAGATACCATGAATAATAAAATTAGATGCAACACTATTTTTTATTCAAATTAATATTTGGAACTCCCAGGGCCTCCTTGGAGAGGGGCGGAGCCCGAAGGGCCCCCTTAGAGTGGGGCGTAGCCCCGAGGGCTCCTTTGGAAAAGGGCGTAGCCCCGAGGGCTCCTTGGAGAGGGGCGGCGCCCCAAGGGCCCCATTAGAGAAGGGCGGAGCCCCGAGGGCCCCCTTGGAGAGGGGCGGAGCCCCGATTGCCTCCTTGGAGAAGGGCGGAGCCCCGAGGGCCCTTTGGAGAGGGGCGGAGCCCCAAGGGCCTCCTTAGAGAGGGGCGGAGCCCCGAGGGCCCCCTTGGACAGGGGCGGATCACCGAGGGCCTCCTTCTTTGATCAGTTGGAAGGCAGGGGGAGGCAGGGGCGTAGTGGCCCAACGTAATAGGCTTAAAAATAGTGGTAAATTGAATAGGGTAGACCGCGCAATAGCGCAAGCAGCCCCGTTTATTTGTCAAATACATTTTCAAAATAATTACCTACATGAACAATTTCTGAGGTGTTGGATAAAATTTTGTATTAAACTCGTGTGGAATTACACATTAGTCACTTAAGAAAATTAACCACTCGACCTGACGGTCTCGTGGCTAATATTTCTTGCGTGACTAATGTGTAACATTCCACACTAGTCTAATAAATAACTATTAATAAATTTGTCGGTATATTTAGCGAGCAAGTGCGTTTTTATGTTGTAAGAAGTTTGAAAATTAATACCGAAACTCGTTCTGCTTTAAACAATTTTGTGTTCAATTTTGTCGCTAGTGTTTTCTCTCAATTTATCTATTTCCTTTTGTAAAATGTATTTAGATATAACAAGTTTGAGTTAAAACAAATAATAGACGGAATTGAATTTTTTATTATGTTTAGCCTGTATCTGTTGGGTCTAAAATATGCCTAGATTTATCAAGGGTCAAAACCCTGAGCTATGTGCAAAATATTACTTTTAGCTAACTAATAGTTTTTGAGTTAAAGCAAAAATAGACAAAATCTATTTATTTAATATGTTCACCTTGTATATATTCAACCGAAAGGTATACTACATCTAATCCGCATGCACAATCATGGCTTCTTTGAACAAATAGTTTTTGAGCTGTAGCTCCAACAGACAAATCGACAGACAGACAAAACAGGCGGAATTGGGAAAACATTTTTGGTCATCTAGGAATTCTGCAACCTGCAGATCTGAGAGCATCTTTTTTATAATTACAATATATTCATCGCTTTAAGCCAAGCCTTAGTCGAGGAAGTAGTCTAAATTTTTTACGATAAATTTATTGAAGTATTTTATTTAAAAAATATTGTCAAATATACACAAATTTTTCGTTTTGCCAGGATTATTTTTGGCCTCTTAGAGTATTAGGTTGATTTTAGGCCAAAATGTATTTTTAAATTAATATACAATACATTGCTGTGGAAAATCTTCAGTTATGAATAATGAATGATTCTTCTAAAACGTTGAATGTGTAACTCTATCATAACTTATTGCAGCCTTTCTTTGAATATGATACAAATAATGATGAAGGTGACAAACATAATTCATAATTAAAATTAACTATTTTTTCGAGAACATCGTGATTCACCTTCTGAAAAGCTTTTACAAACTTCACATAGATCACATATAATTGAGTATTGTAGAATGAATATGACTAATCTCACAAAGGGAGGATTAGGCGATTTCCTAGACACTATTTTGCTCTATATTGAAATAAAAACTTAATATAATAAACAGCGAAGGATAACCTCAGATTATATTCAGGAGAAATTGCATATGTAGTGGAATAAATTGCTTCAAGTTCAGTTCCTGAAAAGTTTTATTCCTCATAGTATAAAAACACGTTATCCTTTGAAATTGAAAACATTAAATTTCTTCATGTAAAATAATATTTGATTAATATTACACTTTATAAAAGGTCAAAAACTGAAGGTTAAATAGCGATAATTTATTCAATGCTAGTTAATTTTACCACGAAGATAAAATGGTAATTACCGATTGATACCTTATCAATTGATACTTTGAAATAGTTATTAATGTAACAGGTGAAAAATTATTGCATGCCAAGTTGTCTGAGCTTGCATATATTATTTTTTCTATGATCATCTTCAATATAGCGAAATAAATCAGGTTATGATGTGCATTAATGATAAGTTAAATATTAGTATCAGTAACATCCAGTTTCTTAAATCACAAATCTGTGTATTAACCCAATAATGGGTCATTTGCTGAATTGAAAATGAGTAAATAATGACCTACGTTTTGCGCGATGGTAGAAAGATGTATTTTTTTATTTTAAATTTATTAAAGTTACTACATAATATGCAATACTGATCGTTGAGAAACGAAGTTTTACATAACCGTGTTTGTGAAGCTGTTTTCGTGAAAAATGTCAAGTTCAGTGTCGGTTACTTAACTTCTTTTTCTAAAACCAAAAAGAGTAACAGCTTTTTAACGTCAATTTTTCAGTTTTTTATTTAAAAAATATCAGCTGTCAAGTTCATTGTCGGTTAACCAACTTTTAATTCTCATTCAAGGTAACGGTAATGTGCCTGCAATGCTATAAAAATACACATAATTTTAAGTCGCGTAAACCGACCATTGCAAATCGGTCGAAAGTAAATACAACTAGAGTGGTTGAAGGTTTTAGCTCTAAAAATACATAATTTATCTATTCCGGGATGCTTGTGTAACAGCTATTGTTCTAAACTGAAATATGCAATATATGATATACAAGATTTAGGTGGCTGTAAAAAGAGGTTGTAGAAATGTTAGTGCGTGGTTTTGAAATCTGGTTTTATTAACTAATTAAGATAATATCAAGTCTATATCCTGCACCTACGAATTCTATTAGTAAATTGCACATTATAGATGTTTGCAGTCAATTATTCTAATGCAGACGAACTGACAAAGGCTCAAATGTGATATCATGGGAACATAATTTATTAATACGAAAATGTCAGTACCACTTATATAATTGGTTTGCCCCATTATGTTGAGCTGTAATCGTCCTTAGTCATTATTACTACGAAATGTTAGTTTTTGTAGTTGTTATATACCCATCACAGTTATTTTTCATCCTCGTGTCACTCACAAAATTTATTTTGAAGTGTATTTTTAAATTCTTAACAAAATGTCTTGCGTATTTACAGGTGAAAACAAACATTTTATTCCACCAGGAACAATAGTATATTATATCATGAGGGACTAAAGTGCACCATTTAATCCCGCGAGTGGAGTTTGTTGCCTCGAGGGCGAAGCCCGAGGGCAACAACCACTCAAGGGATTTAGGCACTTTAGTCCCGAGGTATATACGCTATTTTTTGCACTTTTGGGAACATTATCATCAAACATTTCCAAAATTTGGAATCTGTCAATTTGGAAACTGACAGTTACAATTTATTAAAAACTGAATTGCAGCAGGTCCTGGATAGCCTGAATCAGTTGGCAGTACTAAAGTGTATTATCAGTATATGTCAAATTCGAGATTTGCAGGTTAAGTTTTGCGTCAGTGTGTGTCAAATGACAAACAAAACCTAACCTACTAACCTCGTGTGTATATAAATTTACCATAGTGACGGTATCATTTTTACTTTAGTCCCTAGGGATTAAATAAGCTACTGTTTGCGGGTACTAAAGTATCAACTTTAGTCCCGGAAGTGCAAAAAATAATTATTGTTAACAAATTAAGATGACTATTCAATTCACCTGTCATCTGTCAAAAAGTGACCAATGAAAATCCAGAATTCTCACGTTTCTTGACCAATCAAAAAAATATCAGTGGATATATCTTCCTAGAAGGTATTCAAGTGACTATTTTAAACAAATGTGATTTTTATTACAAAAAGTCAATATTAGTATTCTGTTACTATAGAAATTGCTTAGTTTGTTGCTAGATTTACTGAAAACTAATTTGAAAAAGTAGTTTGGTTTATTAAATAGTCCCTCGAATACCATTCTTAGTCAAAGTTAAGTAGATTATTTTTGCGGTGGTATCACTACTCATGTCCATTGCGCTTGGGATTAATCGTACCAAAGCGCAATGGACATTCGTGACACCACCGCAAAAATATTCGACATAACTTTGACTACTCATGGTATTATAAGTGATTATTTTTAAAGTGGAATATGCAAATATGTTTAATCTAACGAAAGCCTTGCTAATCAAGTATTTAATGGCCAGTCGATTCTAAACAATGTTGGAAAAACGGCAATACTAAAAATACCGTTGACTTTTCTGAGCAGATAGCAAAATTCTAATTTACTGCTTTATTATTGTTTTCATTCTGATCACAATGTGAAGAATTAAGAATTCATGATGCCATTTTGTTTCCAATTTTTCAAATAGCAAAGCAATTTATAATACATTCACGATGTTTCCTCCTCCCAGTAGGCTGTTTTTATTACGTAGTATACATGAATTGTGATAGAAGTCAAACTGTAATATGAAGAAACTATGACATTTTTTACAACAGCTCCATTGACATTGTTGCAATTTTTAAAATGCCGAACATATAACGAACGGAGACAAAAATTTAACTGACGACAGTGCACGTCTTTAAAACTCATGACCACAAGTTGAAAACAACATAACCCAATGTTATCAGGTCTAGTTATTTCGCATGTGTACCAACAAAAATGTCACTCCAACATAGCCTGCTGGGAGGAAGAAACATTGTAAATGGATTATAGTTCTAATTTTTAAAATGCAGTTGTTTCTCAACATAAAATTTGTAGCCAGCATTTCAGCCTTTCGCAATAATGCAATTCGGCACATCCAGTTATTATAATTTCATGAGAGTGAACCAAATTCTGAATTGTTTTGTAAGTATGTGTTGAAGTTGCTTTTAATACAATAGGCCGTTTAAGAAATTGTGTTTTCTACTGTATATATTTTACTTCTGAGCATGTTAAATTTTAATTAATACATATATTTGCTATTTTCATTAAATATGTTGAAATAAAAGTTGCACTAATGGTGTATCGACTGTTAAGTATGATCTTTTCTTCGACATGTTTGAAATATCACATTTTCCGACAATTCGAAGAAGCTGGTATTTGATTTGTTACACAACGATTCCTCCATTTAATATTTACCTACACACATACAAAGCGGTTTCTCTGTGATTCTCCCAAAAGTTTGTTTTGGAAAATCTTGTCATGCGGAATTTCTATTACTTGCGGAATTAAGTAAAATGTGGAATATATAATTTCTGTTTTAATTACGACTGGTTGCCGATGTTGTTTATGTTACGCTAAACTAGGCTTATACAGAGAAATTAAGTTTTAATTAAATTAAATCAGCATTTATACCTGTTTCAAAGTAAGTGGGTTGCCATGACAAACTGAAATTATTTATATTTGCCTTTTTATGTAGGAAGTAATTAGTTTTAATATTTTTATAAAACAAAATATCCTCAATTAAATGCTTGAGTTCAGTAGCAGCTCAAAAAATCAATTTTCGTATATTGTCTCTTGACAAATATAAAATTAAAGCAGCTGAATTATATTTTGATATTGACCATCTATTAATCAGCATTAACTTACTACAAACCGACTTTGTACCTGTTAAGATTAACAACATCCTTGTATTGAGCACGGAATTTGTATTAGCCTGTATACTGTACTTAGGCTCAAACGTGGATTACAAGCTTTAATCTATAAAAATATAGAAGGTAACTTCTACTTTCCCATGCTGTTAGACCGAAGTATAAAAAATAATTGCATAAAGACTTTACTGTCGCTGTCAGTGAGACTCCGGCGAATAGCATTGGTATACGGTACATACAGGGTGTCCCGCAGGCTGTAAGACATAGGGAAAATAAAATTGGGAAATTATGAAAGGATCAATTATTGCTGTGTTTACATAGAGGTGCACGATTGGTGAGAAATAACAATTGAAAACCATTTTAGGTTTGTAATTTTTGACCAACCACGTACCTTGATGCCTATACAGCAATAGTTGATCTCCCAATAATTTTCCAGTGTTAATTTGCAATGTCTGATAGTTGGTGAGATACACTGTATACACTGCTTACTTGTATACACAATAAACAGTTTGATAGTTTACAATTTTTATCGTAAGTGAAATTAATAGCAAATTTTGCATCTTTTTTGTTAAAATGTAACATTTTTTGAGTTCCAGACTAACTGATTAAATACTCAAGATATTTAAGTTATATTAATAATTGGTTTAAAATGAGTAGTTAGTTTCAGCTATGCATATTTCCCTGTACATTTGTAGATGCAGATAGCTTAAAAATTCTCAATAGTTTATAGACAATGTTACAAGTAACACTTCCTAATAAATTATATTAGCGAAATGTGTTTTTAAACTGTTCTAAGCCAACGGAAGTACTAGTTATTTAACAAAATAAGTACGTTGCCGATTGCTTGAATAGAAATGGTTATATCAACGGTTTCCAATGTGATTGAATAGAGAAAAAACAAAACTAATTACGCACCTTTTTTATTTTGATCTTTTACAGCAATTGTAGAAAAAAATGTGTGCATTTCGAGCACAAAGTGCTTTTGTCGCTCTTGAAAGATTTACGTGAGACGCAAAGCCGACTTAGAAAATTTAGACTATTATTTAAATAAATTATAGCGTCAGATTGCTGCATCAGGCAATAGCTATTGGTATTACTAGGAAGTAAAGTGTATGGAAGTGTTAGAGAAGCCAGGAATTATCCAAGGGAGGGTATGTAACGTTACTCTAGAGCTGTACATACATATAGTACGATTTTTTGACACCTTCACATTTTGTGATAAGACTATCTCTTGTGTTCAGCTGCATTTTCTTTAAATATGAAAAGCAGGATGCTAACTAATTTCTTATTAATCATATTGCTTTCCGTGTCTCATGACAGCGGGAGCCAGTGTATTGTATATCCTCCCGTTGCTATTGGAAATCAACTAGGATGCCAAACGTTTAGTTTCGCTAACAGAAAATCCCCAATCTACCGACAGAAAATGTCAAGAAAATGTAGTTACTTTCCTTATTATGTAGTTTTCTCATTGGCGTATTTAATTTCAACTTACCTTATAAATATGATAAAGTAATTGCATGTTTGATTAGTATTGAGTTCCTTCGTAATGAACATATACCATGTAACTGTAAGAAATTACACATATGAACTTACGAAATAATCAAAATTTAAATGTAATGACGAAAGGATGTGTAATCTTTCAAAACATGTTCGTTGTTATATAAGAAACCTTCTCCGGATACAAGTAACGAAACAAAAAGAATAATTAATCGTGTTGTGAGAATATACGATACAATCCAATTTTTGAAATTAACCTACTTTAGCAGAAAACTAATCACCGTCTATAATCTTAGTGCACCTGATAATTATTCACTAACGAACCAAATTTCAACATTTTAATGATCTAGATTTGCAATTTCTGCGATTCTGGCTAATTCTCTTTTTTATGATTTTAAGTATATTAAGAAATGAATTAGTATAGTATAGTAACTGAAGGAAACGGATGGTTTTTATGAGAATATTGTGAAATAAGTTTAATAATCGGGACGGACATACGTAATATTGTAAAGGCGCTAAACGTGGTATATAGTTATCAAGGTGCAAAATGTATTATTTGTAATATTGTTATTGTTTTATCATCTACATTGAAACGTTGTGCTATTTTTGAATATGACGAAATAATGAAGCATTTTGACTAATGTCATACAAACATTTCACACCTTTTTGTATCTTGAATTCCTTCACACAACTACATTGTTTCCCTAACCAACATTTAACATACAGTTACTGCGGTATTAAGATACAGTTTGATTTAAATTGCTTTTTTATGGTAAACAAAAATGCCAGTTATAGGAAGCGGGAATAACTATAAATTTAAAACTATCTGCAATATTACAATTTTTATAATTATTAGCCTTGGATTCTTTTTGTATCCGCAATCACAAAATTAAACTTGGACTACTTCGCTTGTTTATATTTTATGTGTATATTGTATACATATAATCAACACGAATATTAAGAAAACATATTCTTGTAAATTAAAGATTTTGTCTTGGTACGAAATGAAGCCCCTGAACTTTACTTTACGAAAGTTAGTTTTAGTATACCGTAAAATCGGGTGACTTTGCACGTTTTGGAGTATTTTTGTCAATATCTATTTTATTTTTGCACCAATGTTTGTGAGCTTTAAGTATGTTATATTTTTGCATATATCGAATGCATACACGTCATCAAAGTCTAAAAAAATTAATGGCAAATATATTTTTGTAATTTTTTAAATCGTGTGCAAAGTCACCCGACGATAGTGTGACTTTGCAAACGCATAAGATTTGATGATTTTTGCATTTTAAACCCTTCCCAGGGTGACTTTGCACCTGTAAAAATGTTTTTAAAAAGTTTTGAGATTTTTTTAGCAAGTTTTGAAGAATTTCTTTCATTTTTCTCAGAAAAACATCACGTTTTTTTTAGCAAATAAACTTTATTTTATAAAAACACAAAATAAATTAACATTCTCGTATAAAACAAACTTAACTTATATATATATTGAATGTCTGTATAGTTTTCCCTTCTTCATTTAAGTAAGATTTTATTATTATTTTAAGGTCGAAAATGGTGAGTGGTGCCCCAAACTCTGCAGTTGCTATCAAAACATCCACAAAGTGTTGTTGCTCAACCTCTGTTAATACTGTTTGACCACCTGGTGCACCAGGATGTTTTCCACTTCTTTTATAATATAATGTTGTTAATGGAATTTTGTAATTGTAAGTAGTAGATGCATCCCGGAAGGTCATCCCTTGACGAACTGTCCGGAGCGTAGTCATCACATCCTCCTCAGTGTAGTTCTGATAATGTCGCGCTCCAATTTTTTTTGTACTTTCTAGGCATTTTTCTGCAATAAAAAGCAAAAAAAGACAATAAAAATACTGATTTACTATAATAAAAACATATAAAACTGACTATGCAAAGTCACCCCACAAAAAAACTGAAAGTGCGTCATTTCATAAATAAATTGCCAAACTCCATGAAACATTGTAAATTAATTCTGATTTATTTTTTACTAATGCTGAAATATATAAGAACTCTATATCCAAGTCCCTGATTGTGCAAGACATTTGTGTAATTCTGCAGATCCCTTAGCATTTCACTTATTAAATTTTACGAAAAAACACTTCGGTACTTACTCGCAGAGTTCTTGCCGCCAAACGTCCACAACGACTCCACACTACGTCTGGGTACCCACTGAACCTGTTGGAAGACACAGCTTCACCCACAGGTGTCCAGAAATACTACCAACCCAAAAAAAAATATGACGAATATAAATATCTCTTTTTTTGCAAACTCACCGCCATTGCAAAGTCACCCGATTTTACGGTACCTGTTTTGCTTAATACTATCAGACTAAAAGGTTGCCAAATTAATTGTGTAAGCAGTAATAAGTAGAAGTACTGGTAAAATATAAATCGAAAAGTGAGACAAACTTCTTATAAGTTATATTTAGTGGTTACAGTCAATAAACAAACAAGATGAGACGATACAATCTCCTTATCGATACTTCGACACAGTGTTGGCATGGAGCGGTTTTTATCACGCGCTTTTTGGGACACAGACTTCGTAATTTGTTAAAACGGTGATTTCAATGTTGTATGGGCGTTATTATATTATATTATATACATGATAGCGCCAAATGTGCTACAACTTTGGCTGAAGATAATTCGCAAGAGGGATACAAAACTGAGTATTTAACGACGCCAGACAGTGGTTTGAGGTTAGGCTTATGTATAAAGCAAATGAGAAAAAATGTTTTAGTGGTTATGTGCGCAGGAAGACTTTTTTCATTTTAGCTTCATTTTAGCTTTTTTAAACTCTTCAAGTTTAGAGTGAAAATGTCGAGATCAGTTTTAGCTAGTTGTAGTAAACGCGATGACCGCGATACAGGATAGTTTACTGCAGAATTAGTGTAGTTGAACCTAATTGACAGCAACTGCTCATTTCTGGTAGTTTTTTTCAAAACTCTGAATGAAAACGTGATAATAATAGAGCGGAATTTGTGATGTTTTTGAGTATTTTATAATTTTTTTGTTAAATCACATACAATCTGCCTCTGCTCAAGAGGGGTTGAGCAATAGCTAACGTTTGTCGATTTTAGGACAAGTAATTTATCAATCTTTTTTGTACACTTTCTAAGCGGTTAAGGTGAATGTGGTGACCAGATTACAGATGAGTATTCTAAATGACTTCTGACCAAAGAACAAAAGAGGATTATAAGAATATTCGGAGATTGATTTTTTTTAAAGATCTGATTAAGAAGCCTAAATGCTCAACTTTATCTGCCAATATTCATAGGGATCCAGAACAAACGTCAATAGTAAATAATAGCATGCAGGAAGTTAGCTCGAATATGAAACTCAACGATTTAAGCAATGTTGTTCGTAGCAGTACGGTAAGAAATTCAGTGGCTGTTAAACTTCAAGCTCTCTCATCTACAGAATCAAATATCATCTCTCTAGATGAGGTTTCAGTAAATGATAAGCAAGAAGAGACGGTAGGGCAAAGTAAAGCTTCAACATAGAAATTTGAGTCTATTAAACCGAAATCCAAAAGATTAAAGGAAAACACAATCACAAATGATAGTACTTCATACTATGAGCTTAAACACATTTTTGACGAAGATATTAAAGTGATTAATTTTGAAAAAAATTGCAAATTTCTAACAATCGTCAAAATCAAACAAGATGCTTTAACAGTTGCTAAGGCATTCACGTCTGACATCGAATCGCTATTAGAATTAATTATAAAGGTCATTCGTGTTTTAGATACAAATACCCTAAAATCACGGTTCAAACAATTGATAAAAAAGATGAATAAAAACTGTAAATGTGAAATAGGTCAACTTAGTTCATCACAAGATGGGGGTCTTCGGATGTAATTGTTTAAAATGCGTTTCTTTGTCTTCTTATCTTTATCTGTTACGTTTCCCATCAACGATGGTTTTCACTTCTTGCATTTATAAGGGCGGAATTTAATATAAATATAATTTAGTGGAATTCTCAATCTGGTCCAGCTAAAAGTGAATATTTGAAAAGCTACTTGTAGAATTGAACATTGACGTAGCCTTAATCAGCGAAACTTGGTTTAAGCCTCAGTATAATTAGTACAGTAAAATTGTCGGAAAATACCCCGTCACCTTAAAAAAATTGGCCGCAGCGATTTCTCTAGCCCAGTGGTTTAGGGCCATTAGAGAAGTGTAAAACCAAAAAGGCGTCACCCCACCCCTTGCCAAACAGCCGCCATCTTGATAACAATTGAATTTGTTTTTTCTCGCGATCCATTGGTCGCACAGAAAAAGTTATTGAACAAAAAATGTTGGAAATAAAATTCTACACATTTTTTATCCTTGCCGCGATACCGAGAAGTTGGTATTTCAAACGGTAGAGGGCAACAAAGTTACTAAAAATTTGTTTACGCCATTCTAGCTCTGTGGGGGTGGTTTTTTCCGAAAATTGCGAATGTGAAAGTTGTAGTGCTTGAAAAAATATGCACGAATCTCTTTTAATAATGGGATTGATTTAAATAGTCTCCGAGTGACAGCCCTTCAAAGTCCGCGCAGCGTGGGAAATGTATGATATATTCCGGCGCAGCGAAGTAACCATTTCTCTTTTGCGAGATAAAATCGTCACGTCACTCCAGTAGTTTCAATGTGAATAGGTTTTCACAACCTACAGAAATTCTACACATTTTTGGTCATTGCCGCGATACCGAGAAATTGGTATCGGTAAAAGAAATGAAATAGATGGGAAAGGAGTATATGAGCTCAGAATGATACGATTTGGCTCAGATCCGTAAAGTTCTTAAATTTGCTGGTGTAATATTTATTATATAATATGATAATTGCAATTGTTTGTAAATTTTGCCACAGGAATGACCAAAATTCAACAAATTGACAATTGCTTTACCACGTGCCATTTCTACAAAAATAATACAGACACCCGACTGTATGTTATTAAACAACAAACAGCTTGTTTCACTTCAACTAAAACATACTACGGTGAACGAAATTATGTTTTCATCGTGTGGGCCAAATGAAATGAATCGGTAATTTATTTTATTCAATTTTGACAGTTTAAAGTGACATTATTAACTCCATAACCTTCATAAACAGTCTATGATTCACAAGTGAAATAAAAGTGTTTTAATTCACTAGAAAATTAAAAAGTTTAATTCACTAGAACTAGAGAATTAAAAAAGTTTCGATGAAGAACAACATATTTTTATTATCTACAAATATTTACATTCAATTATTCTTTCTCTTTGTAGTGTGTAATATATAATTACTAAAATTTAAATCAAATCGACGATGAATGGGAAAATGTATATCTTAGTTTGTTTATTTTTTAAATTTTTTATTCAAAATTTCGTCAAAATGGAATAAAAACATTTATTAACTCAAAGATATGAGCTCACGAGCACGTAGTGCGAGTGAGCTCAACATCTTTTCGTGAATAAACATATGTTTAATTCACTTGGTGTATAATATTTATTAAAGTTAGTGTTTCCCGGCTACTTTTTCTAATTTGTTATTGTTAAAGCTGTTATAATACTGCTAAAAACGTCTACAATTACTATGTAAGAATATTGACCAAGAAGATTTTCTTTTGTGGGTACAAAATAAAGATACCGGAAAAATCTTAACTGTGCCAAATGATTTGATTCTGGGCTCGTATATTGAAAGTAATTTCTTTTTGCCCTAAGATATATTGTAGTCTACTCAGACACGTTTTTTTATGAGCTGTTTCTTCGTTTTGGTTCGGAGCCTCGGACACAACCGAGTTATTATCGACCATGATAGAAATGTTGCTAAAACTTTTATTGAAAAAAGAGCTCACAACTTGTTATAAACGCAATGTGAAAAATTCTTGGAAAAAATCCGTGAATACAATTGCGAGTGCTGTTTCGTGATTGTATTCTGATTAAAAATGGATAATAGTACGAGCGATAATGGTTTTCTTTATGTTAACCAAATGGCAGAAATGGCATCGCGTTAGTTATAATAAGTGCGGGATATAAATAATTTACATCTCTCCACTTCTCCGTGCTGCGCGGACTTTTAAGGGCTGTCACTCGGAGACTATTTAAATCAATCACATTATTAAAAGAGATTCGTGTATATTTGTTCAAGCACTACAACTTCCACATTCGCAATTTTCGGAAAAAATCACCCCCACAGCTCTAGAATGGCGGAAACAGATTTTTGGTAACTTTGTCGCCCTCTACCGTTTTAAATGCCAACTTCTCGGTATCACGGCACAGATCAAAAATGTGTAGAATTTTATTTCCAATATTTTTTGTTCAATAACTTTTTCTGTGCGACCAATGGATCGCGAGAAAAAACAAATTCAATTGTTATCAAGATGGCGGCTGTTTGGCAAGGGGTGGGGTGACGCCTTTTTGGTTTTACACTTCTCTAATGACCCTAAACCACTGGGCAAGAGGAATCGCCGCGGCCAATTTTTTTAAGGTAAAACGACAATTTTACTGTACTAAATATATCTTAGAAAAACTATAATATTCAGAGAGATGACCGCATTGGTGGTTATGGTGACGCCGCAATATTAATATCAACCAAACTATTTCTTTTACTTCCATTAACTTTCCAAATAAAATGAATAATGTCAATATATGTCTGTATTTATATCGCAAGTAAAATATCGTTTATTTCGATTACGATTACGACAGTTTATTCTCACAGGCTCCATCCCCGTTTATTTTTGGTGGAAATTTCAATGCTCACCACACCTTCTTCGGTTCGTTGAAAATTCTGGGAACATTCTCTTAAAGTCAATCGACAACCATAACCTAATTGTTCTTAATGACGGTTCCCCAACAAAAATAAACGGACCAAATGAAAATATCTCAGCTATTGACATTACCTTAACTTCACCGGTACTCGCCCGGAAAATTTGTTGGAACGTCTTATAATTTAGAGGATACCTACTGTTCCGATCATTTTCTTATTCTCATTACATTGGAGACAAGTGATATCGGAAATAAAACGATTTATCCAAGCAGAAAGTGGATAAATGTTGAGATAAAACGCTGTAAACCTATAAACTACACGTCGGCAGGTAGTTCCGAAGTAATAACAGACAGCAAACATGAGTTGTTTAATAAAATTTAAACATAAATACAATCACCTCTACTACTGTCACTGTTACACTGACTGTATTTTCAAATGTTGAGATAAAACGCTGTACCGTTCATACTGATGGAATAGAGCTATTTGAAAATTTAACTGACTATACCATTTATGAGGTCAGACACCAATAAAAATGAGTTCCGAGTTGCCATGTATTACAACAGTTAGCTCTGTAATCATGGCGATATCGATAATACACACCTTTGTAATATTCTTACTTTCAAATAAGTTTGAGAAACGTTTAAAAAAAATACAAATAGGAAAAGTATTTACAATTTAACGAGCGTCTTAAAAATAATACCCGTATTTCTGATACAGCCTATATATTCTGTTGCAGTTGCTTCTGGATAGAGATTGACTATTATTTTAGTTTTTCAAGTTAGTGTGGGAGATTTTTAATTTATTAGTTGTTTGTAGGACAGTTACTCAGAACTTCCTTCGTAAGTGGACGTTGTGACACTAAACCTTTTTAAAAGTCACAGAAATGTAGAGGCAAAAATATGTTCACATTCGTAATAATACTGAAACAATAAAATAAAACACTTGGTAATGCGAATTAAATCAATTTCAAATAAAAAAAGACGTTAACGGCGATAAATTCGAATTACAGCGTCTGTGAACGCAAGTTTAAATCCGGCCGTCTCATCCACGGGTGCATCTAGGGCCTTCCTGGCTTTGCGATGAGGGGCTGTATTTAACAGAAAGAACTTATTGTTGAAACTCTTTGACTATTTTACATTACCCTGTATCTATTGGGTCCCATTTTTGTCAAGTGTAAAGCCTGTCTTATGTGCAAATTATTACTTTGATCTATTTCTTAGTTAACGCTAAACTAAACAAAAATTTATTTTTTAAGGTGTATATATTTGCTCGAAATTTTCTCGGTTTTATATAGAATATATCGTCTTCTTCCAAGAAATAGTTTTTGAGTTATACCAGCAGACCGACCGACCGAGAGACGGAATTGAGAAAACCTGTTTTTCGTATTCTAAGGACCATAATACTTAAAGATCTGAAGAAATCTCGGAAGGTGATTTTGTCGGGATTACCAATACTCTCTTCGTCTTTTAAACGAGGGAAGTAAAAATGATGACGGTGACTATCACAACACTATGAACGAGGAGATTTTTTTACCAATTTGGATAATAAAACAATTCATTTCTGCTTAATCAAGTTGCAAGGTAACTGTGTGATGGTTATGGACAATGCACCGTACTATCCAGCGCAGGACGATAAAACACCAACATTATCTTTTCAGAAAAGCCAAATTCAAGAGTGGTTGGTTAATCAATATTATCAAGCTTAGTCAAAATTTGACAAAAAACAATTGTGGGATTTAATGAAAACATTTGAATGTGACATTAAAAGGCGCTACTTACAGTCGGTACATTTTCTATGTGATTCAGAGCAGACGGGGACTATTAATGAAATTTTTATAACAGCGTACAAATGTGTCAATAAATATAAGCATAGGTTAGATCATTTCACTGTTTATACGAGAATTGATCAATAGAAACAGGTTTGGATCGTGTAGGTGTGACTTGATCATCATGGTAATTGCATACAAACTGTTTTCAGTTTTTCAAAACTGACGCAAAACCTAACCTGTTAACCTCGAATTTGACATAGACTTACATTGTCACCAACGATACATTTCAGTATAGCCGACTGATTCAGGCTATCCAGGGCTTGCTGCAATTGAGTTTTTAAAATATCACTCGGTACCTACATTATCGCGCCGTATGTGCGACGATTTGGACTAAAGATAATTCGTAAAGGAGACGGGAAGTAATTATTGCAAAGTCTAGACGGAGGAATTTGGGCCACAAAACGTCTTTCCAAACGTTGTTATGAAGAAGACGAAGAAAATCGGTTTAAAATCGAATCGGAAATTTATCAATATTCCATTAACGGAGAGTATAAACAGGGCAGGCAGCGCCAATAATGTGGCATTTCAGATTTAAAGGTGAGAATAGATAGAAGTTTTCATCCGCATCCGTAAAAATGGTAAGTTGTGCCAAAACAAAAAGTTCAAAGCATTAGTTTTTCGTAAATGGCGTTCCGTTCGGAAAAAATAATTTTATCTATTATTAAGGGTATGATCTACTAGAAACCTCTTGTATTTTTTCCAGAACTTACAAGTTATTGTTGCATTAATTTAAGAAAACTATAGTAATTGCAATTTTTTTCATTTATAAATAGCAACAGTTATAAAAATATATAGATGGAGTTGCACAGTTCAACACAATAGAAAACATATTAAAATTTTCCAATGATAGAAGCAAATCTTTCGCCGCCATCTTATCTCAAAGAGGCAGTAATAGTTATTTATGAAATATGTTGCAAAATATGGGTGTTTTTCCACGTAAATGTTTTTACGAAGAGTGAAAAATGCAATTGTGTAATAACCATAAAATGTTAGATATTATAAGTTATGTTGCTATACAAATTTACGGCAAAACGTGAAAAAAGTTACTTTTTTAACGTCACCAATGGCAGCTAGTGAAAAAAGGTATCGTTTTGACATTAATACTGACAACTGAAAGCTGACATTTTAGTGCAGGATATCAAAATAGTAATTTACGATATAAGTGCGTAAGGCTAGTCTTTAGTCACGAGTGGGGCGGAGTTAAAAAGCGAGTGAGCGAGCGTTTTAAGCACCGCGAGTGACTAAAGATGCTTTACGCATGTGTATCGTACAATATTTTATCTACGATAGAATCTAGAAAACACGATAAATATACAAAAATATTTAAATGTAAATTAACATTAGTAGCAACCGGTCGTCATTTTGCGAGGTTAAAAATTTTAAAACTCGAAATTTAGTCGTAAAGGACTTCGGAATTTACAGCTGTCAAATTGACATTTCAATAAAATAGTTAAAACATCTGGTGTGATACACTCACACAACTTCCTTTTACAGTGATCTTATAATTAGTCAAAAATTTCATTTTTAATTTTTAAAAATTTGTCAAAAATTTTCAAAAATTACAAATTCTACAAAAACGGTACAAAATAGAGCGTTAGTTGAAGACACAATTTTTCTCTAGAATTTTAAGGTGAATTCGAAAATGTAATAATATACCGGGTGTTTTATTTAAAATAGGAGTTAATAACAAAAAATAGAAAAAAAAACAAAAGAAACCCACTTTAGAAGTATTCAACTGGAAAATCACCTATCTCATATCAATACACATTAAAAATGTAATAAAAATGTAAAGTTAAAAAAAATCGTTAGAGCCGTTTTTGAAAAAATCGAAAAAAACTGAAAAATCACAAGAGTAAACACCTACTTCCGGTTATGCGATTTTCTTCAAAAGCTTGCTGTCTGATCTACATAGTACACAAAACTTATATATGAAGTTTCAACGCCATACCTCTTTTCGTTTTTGAGATATTCTGTTCACAGACACACAGACAGACACACACATAGACAGACAGACCAATGAAAAAAATATGTTTTTTATTATACCTGCATCAGAATCGCCGTTTAAAGCACGCCTGAGCAACAACGGACATGGACGCGACAAAAACGTAAATAATTCTCGTAACTATAGTAGCAATATTATTATGCCCTCTCGATTTATCACGACAAAAATTATTTCTAAGTTTTTAGTGCGTAATTTATTTCCAGTATTGGAGGTATAATAAAAAATAGCGTAAAGTATTCGTGGATAACTGGTCTTTAAAACACTTGCTCTATTTCGAGCACTCCGGCTACGCCGTCGTGCTCGAAAACTCGAGTGTGTTTTAAAGACCTTGTTATCCACTCATACTTTAATATACTATTTTGGGTTCAGGGGACTCTAAAACGTGAAGATCTGTTGAAAACTCAATTTCGAATTTTTGGGGTGAATCCAATACTTCCTTTATTGTAAAAGGAAGTAAAAAAGTGTACCTTTTTTCACGATTTTGCGTTAAAAAAGTGGTAGTTTCAATACGATTTTTCGTTAAAAAAGACTGATTTCATGATCACTTTGCAAACAAAGTTAATTTTACACACTTTCGTAGAAAAATTAGTTTTTTACAAGTATGTTGATTTTGTTATCGATTTCATCGATCATACACTTCTCTTTAAAAACGCATTTTGATTGTTGTCATAATATCGTCTTGACGGATTTTGATGAACTAACGTATACAGGATGTTATGCAGTTATGCAATATGTCTTTCTATAAAGGTAAGGGCATAGGCGTAGTATAAGCGCTGTTTTCTTTCTTAATTTAAATGTTAATTTTGATTTGACAGACAAAGTAAATGAACCCTATTTAATTTAGAATATATACAAAACTAACGTCATATCTAACATTCTGTATACATAGATCTATATGATTAAGAAATTATATCCAGTAATCGCCATAACGAAACGAATTACAAAATCTAAAGCTATTTTTATAAATGAACATTTTCAACGATTATTACACACAACTGTCACATGACTGATATCAGCCAATGAAAACCTTGCATTATTTGAAAATCGACCAATCTCGAACTGATTGCCTGATAAATGCCCGTGGGCTGCTTACCAAGCGATAAGCTCCCTAGGGATGATTATTGACCCCTTGGATGGTGTAATAAGAAATAGAAATGCAAGAAACAAGTAATTTGAATTTTTTGGCATTATTGGATCTATTTTAAATCATACTTCGTATACGGGTTTTGTGTAATAATCTTCAAAATATAAACGCGGGCAACACACTGACATATAATTTTGCCCGTGCCAAGAATCATCGTGCTGGTTGCCCTTACAAAACTGCTTTCGGGCAAGCCCTCGGGACAGTTTTCATTGCAACCAGCACTCGACCCTAGGCGTGTGTAAAATTATCGGTAAGTATGCCTCGCCCTTGTTATATTACTATTGATAATAACAAGTGGAAAGCAAAAATGTGCATTTCCTTCAGTTATAATAATTTTCTCGGCTTCACTTGGCGACAGTTTGTAAAATGTAGGTGTAGAACATTATCGCAGAGAATTTAAACAGCTCCTCGTTTGGGTCGATTTATTTTAGGTAGTATAGAAGAAAAACCAATTATTGACAGAAAACTCATTTTTATACTTTTGGGGGACATTTGTATTTCTTCAAATTATAGCCAAATAAAGCTTTAGAAACAAAGTCTTTTCCAAAAATGTTTGCTATTTTACTGATCTTCCTCCCTGTTGCCTAGCCTAATACGTTTTTTAAAAGTAAATGCTTGCTCTCACTATTAAAGTTTAAGAAATAATTACAATCAGAATTATTCTTGCAATAATTTCCTCAATGTACAACTTTTTATTGATAATTCAGTAGAAGGCAGTTAAATAATAGCAGTCGTGAAGATTTGATTAAGACATGTACTAACAAATTGGTTTTTTTCTTGTGTTAACGCTCTATTTGCGATTTATTTAATTGTGTTGCCCACTAGAGAAAATTATTGTAGTGATATTATTCCCATTCTGGACTTGTGTTTGTTAACATTTTACTTTTCTGTACAAACCAATTTATAGAAACGTTTCAAGTCATTTCCTAACACTGTCAATGTATGATCTTCAGTGTGCTGTTAATTTGCGCAAATAATGTTAACTTAAAGATTAAGGCAATCCACATGGTCAGAATTTTAAAATCAGGTCTTTAGACAGCCATAAAATTTAGATGTAAAAAATTAATAGCGTTTTAACATGGGGACATTGGATAATTATTCACCTACACCCTATTTTTATTAAGTCAGATTGCCAATTAAATGACATAATTACGGCTCTACCATTCAAAATGATATATTTGTAACATAAAACAGTAGTTTGAGGTTTCTTCGATGCCTATCAATTCCTTAATTAGCAGTTTACTGTGTCTGATCAGTACTTCTGTATCAATCTGATTGGCTGCACTTGACATACTTTGATATGTTCTATGACAGGAGGGAAAACTCTTGATACATATTGTATTTATATTTTACAAAAAGGTAAGCATAAATTGCGTGCTTGCTAATAAAAAAAAGCTATAAATGAATAAATCGGCATAGAATTCATTTGGAATAGAACTCTCGGCGTTGATATTTTAAATATTAGATGGTTGACAATTCTTAAGGCTTCAAATACTTTGTTTTTTTTAGTTATAACTATAAATATAAACACACGTACTGCATTTAATTTTTTGCAATAAAAAAATATTGAAATTCTTGAAAATTGGTTATCGAGTAATATACGTAATTATTTCTTACAATCTTTTTCGTAATTTTTTCTTTCATTTAGATAGGTATATTAAACTATTAACATTCTTTATATACTCGAACTTGGGTTTTATTAACGAAATTGCAGAAATACCCAAATATAATGAATGTCAGAAATTATATTGAGTACCTAAGTAGTATATCATATATTATTTCTGGACCAGGGCAATAGAGCACATGAAAAATCGTTGACAAGTAACTAAAAAGGCCTCAGAATTCAAGTGGGCACTTGAACAATTGTTGTAAAATCACATAAAAGTGACTAAAAGCGTGTAAAAATTTACCATGTTTGGGCATCCCAAATTGGAACTTCAGTTTTGAACCATCCAAAGCTGCGCACATAAAAAATGTAAAAAAATGCCCAAACTTCTATAGAAATTCTTCACGTTAGATATTCAAAAATGGCAATCATTTCTGGACCACGCAACTGAGCACTAAAAAAATCACTGAAACAGGGCCAAAACTTCAAAAGTAAAACAAAAAGGTGTAGGCTTCCTCTAAAATTGAGCACCATAAAAATGGTAGTCAGACACCGATTAGAAAAAAAATACGCATAGGGTTTTTGTTTCATCTAGTAGTTTAATTCTATCGAAATCATAATCCCGTTTCAGCATACACAATATTTACACACCATCCAGGAAGGTACCAGGACCGTTCATCATTTATTGTCCCTAGCATAGAAGGCGTTACCGGACATATGAAAAACTTTTTATAGAACTGTCATTTATTGACGTTAATGCAGGCGAAGTTGTGCTTTTCTGAAATTTTCTATGTAATAGTTATTTAAGAAACAAGTATGTTAATGAGAGCGATTAATAATCGAGACATTTTAACGGGCGAGCGCATTAATTTTAGAGTCAAGAGCTGTGATAGTACTTGATCGCCAACCTGCGCGACGCTTTAGGTTTAAAATATCTGCCCCTGCACCAACTAACAATGAGAAAGAGGTCATACGAAGAAAATGGCCCGTAAAAGAGCTTGTATCTGCATTATAATGCCTGGAATTTTCGCCAATGTATTTTTGACAGCAGGACTGCACATTTGCCTTGTGTGTATGTTAGACACAAGCGAATCCGACTGATACTGGCTTGCCGAAAAGCAACATATTTTCAGTACATTTTAAGTAGATTTGGTCCCACACTCCTTTCTTCACCGGTAACCGTGAAAGTGCGACGGATTCTGGTCTTACAGTTTGGAATAGTTAGTATTAATATCAATCTTTCTCTTCAATGTCATTTATTCTCATATTCACAACTTCTTGTCCTCGACAAGCTCCTACAAAACTCAGAAAGTGCTTTATTAAAACATTTCATATTACCTTTATTGATAGGTATATTTTGTCGGGAGCATCTAAGAGAAACTTGTTTATGTGTTTTGTTTTTGACTTTAGAGCTCTGAATTCCACTGCTTGTTGTTCTAGAAATGCGATTACTTTTTGGTAGTTTATATTTTCTTTTTCTTCATCTGCATGATCGCCTTTAGCATCAGAAAAGTAGACTAGAGAGTCGACGTTTTATTTACTTTAGACTTTTGAGAAAAATACAACAATATAACTGATGGAGAGACAGTTTTGATGTGTTTCTCATTAAACCATTTATTGAAATTCAGGTAAACTTGCTTATACTGCGATGGATTGATTGTAACAAGTTTACTTATTTTGGGTACGAAGTTAAAATTTAGGGGGAAAATCCACTACACACAATTCTCAGATTAAATTTTTATACTGTGCTCAAACTTGCCTGTCAGTAAATTAAGGCTAGTAAAAATGAAATGTAATAATTAATTACACAAATAAAATGGTTGAATGCTCCTCTTTCTATTTTATTTAACTGCAATACCAAATATGCTAGCTCTCGGCAAACACAAAAACTGCTTATCTCAGGTTTAGGTTCAGAATTTCACTATATTCTCAAATTTTAGGTTATTTGTCTCAACGTAGCTCATTTGCTCGTTCTTAGTAGATAATTCATAACCTCGTAAATTGACAGATGAACACAAAATGGTTTGTGCGTACAGCGTGTATTTGAACGTTTAAAATCGTGAAATAATGTCAGAAAGTGTCAGGTAAATAATTCGAATATTCCCGCTTGGCAACAATTAACTCGCCTTCATTGTTATTCGAGAATGACGTAGACCCACGCTGACATTAACTTGTTTACGATGCTTGATTCTGGCTAATTTCGAAAAATTTACTAACGCTAAGGCTTTTATGAAAATTACGGCGTAGCAGGACCCTTGGAAAAGCGCCTTGCCTCTTCAGCAAGGTTTAATCTCGTAAATTAGTAGTTTTCCCGAACGCTGACACTCAAATTACAGATGGATCCTACCTGGAAAGTTTCACTCTTTGTTTCTTCGATGATCCACACAGATGACGCTCCCGGTTTTCTGCCTCTGGCTCTGCTGGAGTCGCTCCCCTGGGTGCAGATGTTGAATGCGACGTTCTTGCAGACCCCGCTGACGTTCTTGATTGCTGACATCTGGGTTCCGAGGCTAATTTTGGTCGTAGTCGAAGATCGGAAACTCCAGGTGCTAGGCTGCCGATGTCCACTCGACGCCGGATTGGAAAAATTTAAACTTTTCGTTGCGGAACTTCCCACAACCGATAGTACAACTGCTCGGAGACTTAGGCAATAAAATGGACCACTCTTTATCTTTGTAATACACTTTTATTATCATAAAACATTAGTTAACTATGGAGCACAAATTCGACGAACTACATTAATTTTTATTTTCAGTTGTTCTTGCATCAGGTTGCTATGATACGGTGTTCTTCTACTATTAATTGGAAATTAGTTTTTATAATATTAACAATAAATAGAATAAAGATTACACAAATAAAAAATCTAACATTTTCTTAAATCTAAAATGTTGTCATTTGCTTATAACTAGTATTGTTCTTTAGCGTTGCACTCACAACCGTTTTTAATTTCACTGCTCTGCTGTTTTGCACTTTGTTTTTAATTATTAACGCACTGATATTTGAGTTCACGTTTCACGTCGCTTGCTTCTCTTCTGTTGTCTACATTCAGGATTGCTCTTTGCAATTTTCTAGATTATCCTTGTTTTTATCTACCCTTCAAATTGCTCACAATTTTCACTGTCCTTTGCTTTTATTGATAACTACGCTTATTTATGTGCAAATAACAACCTTTTGTGTCAATTACTTTCGTTTGGTCTGGCTTTACATATGCACCAACCTATCATTTTAATTATATTACTTTATTCAAAAGCGAAGTTCAAACCCTCTTAAATATGCTTTGCTTTTGCGTGTCTTTATCCGACTAATTACTCTTTATCGCATCTCATTACCAATGCATTTAATACTTTTATTACTGTTTAAAATTGCAATTATATAAAATATCCTAACTCTGTGCTTTATTGACTTCGTTAAATAATTTGTACTGCAAACAGAGCCAAATTATGGGCTTAATGCCATTTCAATACATCTCCTTCGACGTTTGCATCAGGGGATTGAAAGAAGCTGCGTTTGCATCTTCCAATATAGCTGAATGAATATCTTCATCGCTGCTTTCCATGTTATACAGTGAATTTATTCTAATGCGCAATGTGGTATACCCGTTTCCATGAGGAATTGATTATTACTATTGGTTTTTAAGGGTACGCCACGCCATGTGAGAATGAGTTTGTTTTAAAATGCAATATATAAACCGTAATTTTATTGAAAAAGAAGCATCAGAAATAGCAACAGGACATGTAATAACCCACATACTTGCTGTAAACTGAAATCTTTATACCATTTGAGCCGCCGTCGAATACATTATTTTTTTACATACTCAGTAACGTTTCCATATTGCATTTTAAAATAAACGAATTTATACATTGCACATTATAATAAACTCCCTCTATATACAAAAGGATGACACAAACATAGTTTGTTTGTTTGTTTGTTAATAGACAAGGTCTAGGCATGCAGAGTACCAGGTACCTTAGACACCGACTGCTTTGGTCATATGGTCAAAGTCCTACTTAAAATTTTGCCGAGTCTAAGGAGTTCCAACCCTAGCAAGGGATCTTTTACATGCTACACATCGTAGTAACATGGGACCCACGGTTTAACATCACTTCCGAATGATGGCATTCTGTAGAGGCTTTCATCTGCATTTTTTTATTTTTGAAAACCTCACCGGGACCGGGAATCGAACTCGCGACCCTTAGATCAGTAGCCAGAATGCTTACCACTGAGCTACTGACCCCGGCACAAACATAGTTGCTTAAATTTTGTTCATATTTTGTTTTGTGTACAAACAACATTGGTGTTTGATATAAATAGGAACTGTAATTTCAGAAAAAAATTACTTAAAAATCGAGTGGCAGTAGGATGTCACACGTTTTATTATGATTTTGGGCTGGTTTTTAAAGGTGTTACAAAAACTATATCTGAAACACGGAAAGAAAGAGTCTTATTTCCTCGGGTATTTTATCTCCCTCACCCCGGAAATAAATGTACTGCTTTCGTTTCTTGTAACACAAATAACTATTACCGAAGGAAACATTAGAATTAATCCATTTTGGGATTTAACTGTTAAGTTTACCAGTGCTGCTAGAGATGTTAAAACGAACAGAGCTTTAAAGCCAGCTAGAAAACAGTATCAGGAGTGCCGGAGCAGTCACCGAAAAGGAAGACCTCTTTATAGTATCTTATGAATTGGTATGGAGAGGGTCCGAAGACGCTAAATGCCTGATCTCTTAGTGCGAGGAAGAAATTGACAACAGTTGCCTGTTGGGGGAGAGAGTAAAATGCAACCACATCTTTTCCAAAACCACACAAGGAGCCGCTCAGAATTTAGTAGAAAGTAAATGACTAGTACCTAACATAAAAACCACAGACTTCTATCATGTCTAGTAAAATATGAAGCTTTGTTTTGCTTATTTAGATATTGTATGATCGTTCTTGTTCTACTGCATCGCAAAGCTATGAATTTCGGCAGTGTTTAGCTGCCGAAAGCACTCATTTTTTTGCACTAGTGCCTTTTACTTTTCAGGTAGTCATGGTAACGGTGTCAAATCAAAAGAGCTATCATAAATAAATTCAATTAATTCAAGCTCTTTTGTAAACTGATGATTTGGTAACTAGAAATTACAATTAATATCATATATTGCTATCGATAAACATTAACAAAAGCGCAAGGCAAAGTTCACATGCGATACGAATTAGAAGATGAATTACTACTGCAAGGCATTCAGATGGCAATGCATTAAAATTTTGAATTTGCAAATACTCTCGCATTTTTTTAAAAATTATTCAACCAAATCAGCATACTTAACGCTACACATGGTCTTGTAAAATGTAATAAAAATATTGCACAGATTAATAAGAAGGAGGACATCTCGGTATGAGGTTCCTCTGTGGCTTGTTCTAGTTGTCGGGTTCGTCTGGTGATAACCAAATAACCCGGGGGAGTTGCCGTTTTAATCGTGCATGTAGATGTCTTTCACCAAGAGAATAGTTGACAGCACTCACGCACTTACCAATGTTTGCAAAAAAGTTTTTGTTGTCTTCCGTATGAAGTCTTCTACAGTGGGCACTTCTAGATCACGGTGAATTTGTTAGTTACGAAACGAGTTAGTGTATGTATGTTAGTTTTGCTTGTGGCACTCCACACCGGGCACCCATAAGTGATTATTGGTCTCAATACCGACTGATACATTAAGATCGCGTACTTTGTTTTTAGTGTCGATTTCCGATTAATGAGCGGGTACAACATGCCTAGACGGGCATAGCATTCATTTAGCTTTTTGTTTATGTGTAGGCTCCATGTTAAACGCCTATCGAGGTGTACTCCGAGATATTTGACGGCCGAGGCTGGTGGATTCCATTTTATTGCACTATTATTTATTATTAGTGGAGCTGGGTCCGCTGGTCGCCGAAATGTGAAAATTTTTGCTTGGCACTTCTCGTGGTTAATAATACACCATTTGTTGTACCATGTGCAAACCACATAGAAGATGAAACTCTAGTCAATCAATTACAAACCAACATTATCAACCAAGTCTCAGATTGGTTCCGGGCAAATAAGCTTTGTTTAAACCAAAATAAAACTACCACTTTACTATTTTCAAATAAACAAAATATCTGTGAAACCGTAAAATTTTCAGGCCTTACCTTGGCTAACAGACTAACTTCCCAAGTAACAATTTAAATGCATGGTTCTTATTTTATGGAGGATTTATAAAGGATGTTTCTAGATTAATTGGTTTTAAATTTGGTTTATTGAAGGCTAAGTATATTTCTAGAGTATCAATATTTATTAAAAAGTCTTGTAGTGTACTTTAAAACTGAATCATAAACCCTTTTGGTCTTTCTCTAGTTATAGTTTTGTAGAAGTTTTATTATTACTGTTCACTGTACTTTATAAAACTCTCTGGTTTTGATACAACATTCGACGACAAATTTGCCTTAATCACGTAGGTATAAACTTGTTATGTCTTAATAGTATATTAAAGTATGAGTGGATAACAAGGTCTTTAAAACACGCTCGAGTTTTCGAGCTCGACGGCGTAGCCGGAGTGCTTGAAATAGAGCAAGTGTTTTAAAGACCAGTTATCCACGAATACTTTACGCTATTGTTTATTATACCTCCAATACTGGAAATAAATTACGCACTGAAAACTTAGAAATAATTTTTGTGGTGATAAATCGAGAGGGCATAATAATATTGCTACTATAGTTACGAGAATTATTTACGTTTTTGTCGCGTCCATGTCCGTTGTTGCATTCAGTCGTTTCTTTGACAACCTTTAAAGCTCGGCGAGCTTTAATCGCCTGTATTCGCACGCTCAGGCGTGCTTTAAACGGCGATTATGATGCAGGTATAATAAAAAACTGTTTTAAAATGATTTACAAAATACTCTTGTAGGTATCTTAAGTCCTATTTTAAAACCTTTTACACTTAAGAAATTGTAACCTTGTTAACGGCATATATCTAATACTTACTATATTGCTAGCGGCTATGAGTGGGAAACTGGCCGATGAAGTGAGACACACAACCAACTCCTTTATGTATACGGTGAGCTGTGCGCAAGCGCGGCGGCGTCGTCCGCCCAATGGGGAAGTGGTCCCGCCCAATGGGGAAGTGGTCAAGTTTAAAATTCGCTTCTAAAGGCGGAGTTCGAATTCTCACGCATGCGCACGAGACGCGTTATACTATAAGTGAGACTATGTCGGCGCCGTAATGTTTTCTGAAGTTTCCAGGCCCTACCAGCAATATATGTGTATTATATATATGGTTAACGGGCACAATAAAGCAAGAATGCGTGCATTAAATGCTTCTCAAGTCTTATTGGTGTGGAATGTACTTAAATAAAACTAAAAGTTCTTAAAAGGTTAGGTTATGAAAGTGGCAAGCGTTAGTGGCTGCTTACTGCAAAGTGTATAAAATCATGTCACAATTAGAAGCTGGAAACTGGAAAAAAATAGTGGTCTCTTTTTTACTTTCCTTTACGATAAAGGAAGTATTGGATTCACCCCAAAAACTCGAAATTGAGTTTTCAACAGATCTTCACGTTTTAGAGTCCCCTGATCCCAAAAAACATTTTTTTCATTGGTCTGTCTGTGTGTCTGTTTGTCTGTGTGTCTGCCTGTCTGTGTGTCTGTCTGTCTGTCTGTGAACAGAATATCTCAAAAACGGAAAGAGGTATGGCGTTGAAACTTCATATATAAGTTTTGTGTACTATATAGATGCGACAGCAAGCTTTTGAAGAAATCGCATAACCGGAAGTAGGTGTTGACTCTTGGGATTTTTCAGTTTTTGTCGATTTTTTCAAAAACGGCTCTAACGATTTTTTTAAACTTTACATTTTTATTACATTTTTAATGTGTATTGATGTGAGATAGGTGATTTTCCAGTTGAATACTTCTAAAATGGGTTTCTGTTGTTTTTTTTCTATTATTTTATTAACTCCTATTTTAAATAGAACACCCGGTATATTATTACATTTTTGAATTCAGCTTAAAATTCTAGAGAAAATTTGTCTCTTGAACTAACACTATTTTGTACCGTTTTTGTAAAATTTGTAATTTTTGAAAAGTTTTGACAAATGCTTAAAAATTTAAAATAAAATTTTTTGCTAATCATAAGATCATTGTAAAGGGAAGTTGTGTGCTTGTATCACACCAGATTTTTTGTTTAGTATTTCCAATATAACACTGCGTCCATAAAGCCTTGCACAAATTCATTTAAAATTCAGATATTTCATTATCGGAAAAAAGCTGGAACAAGTCAATTAGTATTTTTAGTTGCGCATTTTTTAAAGTAAACAGTTAGTATACAGGGTGTCCCAGGTAAGAGATATGACGTCACGTAGGTTTTTTTTTAAATGGAATACCCTTTATATTGTACTATTTTCGAATTCTACGTTGAAAACTGAACACTTTTTTTATAATCAACTATATCTCTAAATTCAGCGGTTTTCGAAATATTGACGTTTGAAAACAATGATATTGTTTTTTCTGACTTCCGGTCAAAAAATTCACATTTCTGGTTGAATCGAAAAATAGCATCAAGTGATAGCTCATAGAAAACTGAGATACGAAAGTGCAAACCGTTTCGCTTTAATTGAAACCGTTTGGTTATAAAAAAGTGTTCAGTTTTCAACGTAAAATTCGAAAATCGTACAATATAGAGTGTTCTATTAAAAAAACCTGCATGACGTCATATCTCTTACCTGGGACACTCTGTATACTAACTTTTTACTTTAAAAAATGCGCAACTAAAAATGCTAGTTGACATGTTCGAGCGTTTTTCCGATAATGAAATATCTGAATTTTAAATGAATTTGTGCAAGACTTTATGGACGCAGTGTATATGAGGGTGGATGCATATAAGTTGGTATTTTCTTTTTGTTCTGACTTACTGTTGATTTTTTAACTGGAAATCTATTTTTAGTTAAAATACCTACATTTATAGAAATATCCCTAAACTTTTCTCATGTGTTTATAATGATATTTACACATTTATTATTTATTCCTCATTCAATCCTCTTTCAAAATAAACATAAGATTTCGGTAATCAATGATGACGTGGAAAATATTACAGCATGTATACCAACAGTGTTTAATTAAAAAGAAAGTTATTTGACTCCAAAATGTTCTTAGGCTAGCAAGTAAGAGATAAAGTTTATACTACTTCCAATAATTATAATCGAAGGTTTAAAGAACGTTACGTTATGCTGAGCTTATTTGTTGTGAACAAATTTGTTTATTTTATGTTCAGTAAAAGTGTCAATTTCGACCAAACCTTTAAAAAGTAACATTAATCAATCGTGTAAACTTATTGGACCATAACTCATACACTTGCGATTATAAAGAAATAATAGGATTTCTAAACTTAGTTTACTTAACTAGCCTATAATTATTCGATCGTAATTTAAAATAATTAAATGCCACTGCACTTTCATGTTATCCTATTCCAGATAATTAGTACTTTGCTTATACAGGGTCCGGCAGCATAACTTCCTTTTTTCAAAACGCAATAAAACCCATTTTATGAATCAGAATTTTTTATTATTTTTTTTATAATGTAGGTACATATCTAAAGTTATGTTTTACACAGTTTTGAAAATCATATCAGGTGGGTGACGCCCCCCATTGCCCATACACTGAATAAGCCGATTTCTGGCGTTTGTCATAACCCTTACCAGCATATCAGCAGGTATTTTGGCAATTTCTGCCGGGATGTTGGCCTTCAGGTCTTGTAGGGTCTTTGGACGGTTGGCATAAACGCGGGATTTAAAAAAAACCGCACAAAAAAATCGCATGGGATCAAATCGGGAGAGCAGGCCTGCCACTCGCCCCTTATTGAGATGAGGCGCTCAGGGAAGTGTTCCCTCAAAACATCCACCGATGCCCTTGAAGTGTAAGGCGTTGCTCCGTCCTGTTGGAACTAAATGTGCCCTAAGTCCAATTCATCAAATCGTGGGAAAAAAATCCTCCAACATGTTCACATATCGGTCTGAATTCACTGTTACTGTGACCTCATTTTCTTCAAAAAACCAGGGACCAACAATCCCAACTGAGGAAATTGCACACCACACTGTGACTTTAGGTGAATGCAATGCCTTTGATGCAATTCTCGGAGATTGGTATGAGCCCAGTAGCGCATGTTCTGTTTGCGATCACAGAACATCCGTTCGAAAAGTAGGACTCGACGGCAAACACACGTTCCTCACTGTTACAAAGTATGATAGCGACCGACATGAAAGGAAACAAAACTTTAGAACCACCCCTGTCGAATGAGACCACTCCCGCCCCGCTACGACCCCTACAGCCTGAATGGCGCGCATTTAAAAAAAGGAAGTTATGTTGCCGAACCCTGTAGATGTTTACGTTGCTGAAAAGTATTTATTTATAATAATAATAGTAATTTGGTCGTCCTTAGATATCGCAATTAACAGTTGCCCTTTGCAAATGCATAGTCATCTAACATTGATCTAATTTAGTTTAAACAAATAAACTTTCTTCAACATCAAGTTAGAAAACAGCGACCTGTCGAAAAAAACAATGCAAAGGTTAGACTATAACTACATGAACTACATGAATAAGGATACTTAAAATTAAAGGACGAATTCGAAACGAATAGGTACCGGCATTGACATATACAGCCTAAAAAGCTATTTTACTATATCCTACTGTAAGGACAGGCCATGGCTTGAATGAGAAGGAAAAAACTGCATGAAAGTCTGCAATGTAATTATATACACCACATGCAGTTATGTAGTTTAAGTAATTATTCATAAGGAAGCGGCTGGTCTTATAAGTGGGATGACCCAGAGAAGATTAATTTTTTAAAACATCTTTACCTTAATCAGCTCTTGAAGGATTCTTAATAAATGTGCTTGTAGCGGGGTTTAGACTTCCTTATCACGTCCAACCAGAATTTACAAATTTATTGTTACATTCGTGAATAGTCCGACCTCAGACATCTGTTAGTACAAATTTCATACCAATGTTGAAGTAATCACGTTAGGTTGTTGAACAAAATTCATTTAAAAGGGTACATTCCCACGAATTTATTTATGAATCGGTTTATAAATATGGCAACTGAAGGAAATGAAAAACCTCGAATGCAAGGAGGTTTCTAAAGTAAACCTATAATTTAATTACAAAATGCAAATTGAATATTTATCTTTGCAAAATATGTATAGTAATAAAGGATTCGGTTGATTATGAAGTTAGTTGAGTACTTGATCTAAATATAAACTACCAGCTCATATGAAAAAATAGCTCCTCGATGTAATGAAAACCTGAAGGTGTTAGGTATCCGTGATGTAGCATAAGCTCTGCAGAGTATTCGATAGCTTATGAATAAAATATTTTGCGTGTCCTTTCCGCAGAGCGACATATCGATTTGCAGAGTGTAGGTATCTATTATTAATTAATTTCTAAATTTGCTGGCTTTAGACAATTAAAAATAATTTACCTAACCTTTATCAAGACGCTACATACGTTTAATTCATTTTTTTTATAATGATCACCATATACATAATAGATTCCGCAGACGCCGCCCATTAAAAGTTAAATTACCCAACTGTCGTAGCTAAACTTAATTATTAGTACCTATTCAGAACATTCAGTATTCACAAAAGTTAAAGGAAAATAAAAATAAAAATAAAAGAATTAATACGAAATAACAAATATTTTAAAAAGTATTTATCTAATCAGATAAACACAGAGTTCACTGTCACACGACTTTTTCCTTTCTCTTACAGTTCTCGTTTATAATCTCTATCTTCTGTGATCGTGGAGTAATTAGGGAAGTATTGTTAAATTTAATGCAATATATAAGTGTAGACTATAACGGAAGTTCTAATGGGCAGACCACCAAGATAGATATTAAATTTAACCGCAATTGCAATCAAATTTGGCCTTACAACACGATGTGACATAATTCACAATGCACATTAAAAACATGCTAATGTTTTGCTGTATGGGAAATTATTACTCATTATTCAGTAAAAGTTGAAACCTTCACTAACGCAATGCTATTTCTTGCTGAAGTGCACTTTTGACAAAGAAAAATTGTTTCCTCAATTTTAGAAAGTGTAATCATGTCATGGCAACGTCTCAAATAGAACTAATATGGAGATGCAGTATTAATGATGCATTTGTGATACCCCAAAATAGCAGTTCATGATACTCATACGTTTAACAATGTAATATTATTTTTTTACGACCAACCAGAAAATATACAGTTTTTGGAGAATTTTTTCGTCAGAAAGTTTTGCCGCTCAACATCGGAAAACGGGCATCAGGGATTGGTAAAAACTTTTTTTACGACCGACCAGAAAATATACAGTTTCTGGAGAATTTCTTCGCCAGAAAGTAACGTTTTGCCGGTCAAGATCGGAAAATGGGCATCAGGGACCGGTAAAAGCTTTTATATATAAATATATACTCGTATATAAATAATGGAGGAAATAGAACATTATTTTACCAAATTACAGATCCACAGTGCAGCCTAATGCAATGCAAATCGAAGAGAGCAGACGTAAAATACAAAATGTAGGATCAGAGGAGATTCCCGATATCATTGTAGAAGAACTTAACAACGCGCTGAACAAAGCGAAAAGAAACAAGGCGGCGGGACCCGACAATATAATAGCTGAAATGATAAAGGAAGGAGGAGACGTAATAAAACGTGAATTAGTAACACTATACAACAAATGCTTAGAAACGGGCGAAATTCCAAAATCCTGGTATATAGCGGAAGTCATCCTTATACACAAAAAGGGAGACAGCCAAGTTAGATAACTACAGACCCATAAGCCTGTTACCACATATGTATAAAATCTTTACCCGAATTATAACTAACAGACTAACGAATAAGATAGATTTTCATCAAGCGTGCGAACAAGCTGGATTTAGATCTAAATTCAATACGTGTGACCATCTACAGACCATGCGAACACTAATAGAAAAAACCAACGAATACAACTTAAAATTGTACATCCCATTTGTAGATTACGAAAAGGCGTTTGACTCAGTGGAAATATGGGCCGTTCTGAATTCCCTAAGAAGGTGCCAAATCGATAGCAGGTACATTAACTTAATTAAAAACATCTACACAGATGCCAAAATGTCCATAAAATCATTTGGTATATTAACTTAATCCTCATAAATAGAGGGGTACGGCAGGGAGACACTATATCGCCCAAATTATTCATTACTGTGATGGAGAACATATACCAAATGATGGACTGGTCAGGTAAAGGAGTACCAATCGATGGGATACACTTAAATCATTTGAGATTTGCGGATGATGTAGTACTCCTGAGTAGTGACCCAGTCGAACTACAAGACATGATCACTGAATTAAACTACCGGTCAAAAGAAATGTGCCTAAAAATGAACATAACGAAAACCAAAGTTATGACAAACACTCAAGAAAATGTTAATATTACCGTAGACGGAAAAACGCTAGAAGTTGTAGAAAACCATATATATCTTGGTCAAAAAATCTCAACAAGAAAAGACAACATGAGCGACGAAGTAATACGAAGAATAAGATCGAGCTGGAGTGCATTTAGTAAATTAGGATACATACTAAAATCGGATATTCCCAACACCTTGAAACGGAGAGTTTACGACCAATGCGTTCTTCCTGTAGGTAATAACTTATGGGGCTGAGACTTGGAGTTTAACTAAAAGAAATGCCCAAAAGATAGCAAGAACACAAAGAGCACACGAAAGGCAAATGCTGAAAATCAAACTTACAGATCGAAATACTAATACCTGGATAAGACAACAAACAAAAATAGCAGACGTTTTACAACGTGTCGTGCAACTTAAGTGGCAATGGGATGGACACCTTGCTCGTACCGAAGATAACAGATGGTCAAGACGAATACTTACCTGGAGGCCACGCGAAACAAAAAGGAGAGTAGGAAGACCAAACACACAGTGGCGAGACGATATCAGAAAAATAGCAGGAGCACATTGGATGAGGATAGCTGAAGATAGAGACAGATGGAAAGAAATGGGGAAGGTCTACATCCAGCAGTAGATAGAAATAGGCAATTCGTGATTCGTGATATGAAGGCACTGAAGTTTAGCTTGTTATCACGAATGTGGATTTAGTGTTCGAGGCCCGTACTGCCAAGGCAAATAAACCACATGAGGGATAAAGAGGAACTTCACTGCCGAGGTGTACATTATGTTTTTTTTAAATCGAGAAATCGTAATATTACAACGTTTTAACCAACTTTTTTAGGTTATGTTGACGTCGGTTGACGTTTATGTGTCGCCTCGCCACTTATAAAAAGTGTTAAAACACCCAAATATAAGTGAGAGGAATATCTAAATCTTCAAATTAATATTTTTATGGACATTTAATATTATCCAATAAGTTTTTAATACTAAACGATGCAGAAATTATTCTCTTTAATTTAGTACCACTACCATTTTTTTCCATAAAAATGGTGAGCAGGAATATGCGTAACCGTGATAAACCATGTAAATTGCCTATGTTCAGAGGTATGACCAACCACCCGGTATAGTGTGCTGAATATCTAATTTTAACCTACAAATTGCTGAAAATATGTCATTTTTACCTAAAAAAATACGCACAATCTAATGACTATTATTTGTCATAATAAAGCTGTCATTCATTCAATTGCAAAAATGTATATATAATAGCGTACATAACTCGTTCGAGAGTGTATCGTACGCTTGTATTTTAAGTCACTCGGCTCCGGTACGCTTGGCCTCGTTTCTCAAATATAGTCGTACGATTCACGCCACTTTCGCAGAATGTTATGTACTATACTATAACATACTTGTATTGAGTATGATTAAGCATACATTTCAGATATCAGGGTTAATACATTTATGGGCATGAACCAAATTTAATCTATTTCGCAATTTTATTATTTTAAAGCTATGATTTAAACGATCAGCATACTATTTTATTTTTGGTAGCCTACAAAATACAATTTAGCAGCAAACTGTATAGTCCAGTCAATCTGTATATTTCACCTTGCATTAAATCGGGTAGTTCTGATTTTTTATATGTTTTATATGGTTGAGGCCTAATAATGAATCTAAGTTTTCGACCTCGGCCGAGTACCGGAAGTACCTAAAATAACAAAAAAAACGCGAAATTTTCGACCGAAATACGGTTTTTGTCGATTTTCATTCTGAACCACTGGATTTTCAGCAAAAGTTGTTATATTCTGTGTTAAATTAGAGGAAATTTTATACAATTTAAGACCAGAACGGTGTCTGTAGACCTAATAGTTTTGAAGATACAGCTTTTCAAAGTTTAACAAATTTTTCACATTTTGCATTTTTAGGATTTTAGTCGGTTCTACCTCGAAAGGTTCGTAGTAGTACAACACAAATAATGTTAAGCAAATCAATCTGCATTCAAATTATAATAATATGAGACGAAAATGGTCCTTGGTACCTCGTTCTGTGATAAGCTAAGTTGCATTGTAGAATTGTTGAAAAATAACTCAAAAACTGTCTGTACCTAAAAGATATCTTCTGTATACAGGGTGATTTATAACGGGCGGACCAAACTTCAACAGTATGTTGGGGAGGTCATTTTGAGTAAAAAATGTCAGATGAACATAGGTCGTATTCCATTTAGTTACCCAACTACAAGAGACCAAAGTTTTATTAAGGGGCGGGTAAAGGTAAAACCGCTCAAAGTAGCCAATGTTTCAAGCGTCATATCTACTACGTACGAGTATGTGGCCCAACCATATCAAACTTTTTTTTGTATGATAGCCTGTAGTTTTATCTGTCAAACGATATGGATTTGATGGCAATTTATTGGTAGGAAGGGCATTAAAAAAATATTTTAAAAACACATTGCAATTTATCTCCAAAGAGTTTTTCTCCCAAACGGCTTGTCCAATCTTATAAGTCTTTTTTATATCAGAATTATTCTTTTTCACAGTTAAAAAATAGAGTAAATTCTAAAAAAATGTAAAAAATAAGTTTGAAAAGGTCAAGTTCCCTTTGTAAAATTTTTATGAAATTATCTCATTCGCTAGATAGTATTAAGAAGCCTAGGACATTGGCGTAAACAGAATTTGAAATTTATGTTTCGTTATAAATCACCCTGTATAGTCCCGTCAAATGGTAGAAAATAGAGGAAAGTTTTGTTATAGTTTTGATATTTGGTTCCTCTATGTTTTTTGGGTCGCTGAACACAAATATCAGGTTTGCCAACAAAAATTTTGACCGGAAACATGTTTTTTAAGCAAAAACAGTGTAAAAAACATTTTTTAGTCTTTCTAAAATTATCCGAAAGCTATCCTTTATTCATAAATGTTGAGCCTATATGAAACGAAAGAAGATAAAATTTCCTACATTTTATGAAGTAGAGTTTGTTTTCTCCGATCAATCGTTCAACCACGAGAGCGCCGCGAAATTATAGTCCAGTCAAATGGTAGAAAATAGAGGAAAGTTTTAAGAGTCTTGATATTTGCTTCCTATATGTTTTTTGGGTCCCTGTACGCGAATATCAGGTTTTCCAACATTTCATTTATGAAGATTCATTTCATATACCATTTTTGATTTACGAAAAATGGATAGTATTCGAGTTACTTTGAAATAAATTGGGATAATTTCCTTTTTTTTTTTGCTTTTAACACCTAACTTCGCGGCGCTCTCGCGACTGAACGTTTGATTGGAGAAAAAAACTTCTAGTACATAAAATGTAGGATATTGTATCTTCTTTCGTTTCATATAGGTTTAACATTGACGAAATTGGATAGTTTTCGAGTAACTTTAGAAAAACTTTAAAAAACCGTTTTTTAAAACCGTTTTTGCTTAAAAAAACGTGTTTCCGGTCAAAATTATTGTTGGAAAACCTGATATTCGTATACAGCGACCCAAAAACCATATAGGAACCAAATATCACAATTCCACCAAAACTTTCCACTATTTTCTACCATTTGACTGCACTATAACTTCGCGGCGCTCTCGCGGCTGAACGATTGATCGGAGAAAAAAAACTCTAGTTCATAAAATGTAGGAAATGTTATCTTATTTCATTTCATATATGTTCAACATTTACGAAAACTAGTTCTTCGGGGTTAAAATTGACGAAAACCGAAACAAGGTAGAAAATTTTGGCTTTTTTTAGTTATTTGAAGTACTTCCGGCACTCGGCCGAGGTCGAAAACTTAGATTCATCATTAGGCTTCAACCATATAAGACATATAAAAAAATCAGAACTACCCGATTTGATGCAAGGTAACACCCCCTTTTGATGACAGATTGACTGGACTAGTAAGCCGCTACGTGAAAATGAGCATCTGTTAATGTTTTTATGGGTGGCTCTATAGTATATACTAGGGTACTATATTTATACGAGCAAGCTCGTCCGCCATTTTGAGTTACTGGAAGTGGCGGCAAATTCAAATTCTATTTACTTTCCAAATAGCATACGGTAAGTCAGAAAAACAACGATCATGTCATTTAATTTTATCAGTCTTAAAAAAGATAGGTTTTTAAGCAAATAAAAAGAAAGCAGAAAAAGTCTAACCGAAAACACTGTTAACTAATACGCACGTGGTTCAAACTAGAGAACTTTAATAGTACCTTAGTTCAAACAACAGTGACGAGTGATAGAACTCAATAGAACTGACAGATACAGTTGACAGCACAGAACAACACCTACACACTGTATATAGATTTAATAACCACACTTGGATGAAGTCTGTAATTATAATTAGCATCATAATGGAATGCACCAGAATTAAATCAGCATGCATTGTTCGTCTGGATCGAGCAGTACGTACTCCAACGGTTTCTAGTCTTGCTTGGTTGACAGACGACAGAACGTACAGTTACAGGTCAGCGCAGCCAACGGCGTGGCGCTAAAATCCCTGTGACACAAAATCTAGTGGGATACGCTTGCCTGGTTAATAAAGCACTCTAGTATATACGTACTACGTAAATATTACAAATTATAAACATAAAGCCATAAATATGTTTGATTAATATATTTGGTTCAGATGTTAATATTTCTTTTTGATCAGCTCGAAAACTAAGTAAGCATAAAAACTAAATACGTGTAGTTTAAAACATATTGATTTTTGATTAGCTTTAAAATTAAATACACATCAAAGAATCTGCAAAGGGCTTTACTCAGAATTTCCCTCGCAAGTGGACGTTGTGGCAGTACATAATTTTGAAAATCAAAGAAAAATAGGGGTAAAAATAACTTCACGTTCGTTATCATACTGAAACAATAAAAGAAAAAACGTGGTAATACAAATTAAATCAATTATAAATTAACAAACATTACTGGCGATGGGATTCGATCTACAGCTCCTGCGAACGCTAATTTAAACCCGGTCGTCTTATTCACGGACCCATTGAGTGCCTCTCCCGGCTTGGCGATGCGCGGCTGTACATAACAGAACGGACTTATTGTGGAAACTTTTTGAATCTTTTACGACATTACCCTTACCTGATAGGCCCAATTTTTGTCAAGTGTAACGTCTGACCTATGTACAAATCATTACTTTTATGTATTTCTCAGTTAATAAGAAAATAAACAAAATTAAATTTTTTTGAAGGCGAAGGTTTCTCAGTTTCATGCTAGGTAGACATATAATCTGCATGCAAAATATCGTCTTCATACAACTAATAGTTTTTGAGTTACACCGCCAACAGTCAGACACACAGACGTAATTGAAGAAACCTATCTTTCGTCATCTAGGGTCCCTGAAACGTGAAGATCTGAAGAAATTTCAGAAGGTAATTTTTCCTTGACTACAATACTTTTTTCGTCTTTTAGACGGGGGAAGTAAAAATAGTGTAAGGTAGGGAGTTATTCAATCAGCCCAACGACCTTGATAGTGTAGCACATAATAATATAAATACAGTATGATACGATAGTTTTTATCCTCTGCTCATCACATCAAGGATTGCCTCATTGTATGGTTGCTAAGACGTTATTTGCAGTTACATGGTTACCATGAGTTTGAGGGAGAAATAATTTGACAAGTCACTTGGGAGCTATGAGTAGCTTTTCATATTTTGTATATATTGTTATGGTACACTAGTAATTGGATTTGGCTGACTATTCAACTCACTTGTCATCTATCAAAAACTGACCAATAAAAATACAAGATTTGACCTCTTTGAGTCAATAAAAATGAACTATATTGACAATTTTTACTAGTGAAAATAATCGACAATTTTCACTAGTGGTATAGTGAGTATTTTAAACAAATGTGATTTTTATTAGAAAAAGTCAATATTTGTGTTCTGTTACTATAGAAATTGCGTAGTT
The DNA here is from genome assembly GCA_940337035.1 of Agriotes lineatus. Taxonomy (NCBI): domain Eukaryota; kingdom Metazoa; phylum Arthropoda; class Insecta; order Coleoptera; family Elateridae; genus Agriotes; species Agriotes lineatus. Next base: position 177,086 of record CALNHX010000611.1, on the reverse strand, counting down.
TGTTGCTAGATTTAGTGAAAACTAATTTGAAAAAGTAGTTTGGTTCATTGAATAGTCTCTCGAATGCCATTCTTAGTCAAAGTTAAGTAGAATATTTTTGCGGTGGTATCATTACTCATGTCCATTGCGCTTAGGATTAGGGTGCGCTAGCACGAGTCCTAATCGAACCTAAGCGCAATGGACATTCGTAATACCACAGCTCATGGTATTATAAGTGAATATTTAAAATGTAAATAGAATTTGGGAGATCAATGCAATCTATCTTGACAAATTTAAAACGAACAGGCTGTTTGAATTAAGTTTATTATTAAAAAATCTAATTTGAGATTCTGTAGGGGTTTTGGAATTTAGAAAGTAAATACATGCTTGTATCACACATGACAAATGTAAATTCTAATGAAAAAATATGTTGAAGTAGGTAAGACTCAAATGAACTTAAATTATAGATGGCATTAATAATTAAAATATGGTAGTTAGGCGAATTTGTTACGATTTTTAATAATAACAAATTATAAAAACATGTACTTTTTACAATTTTGGTCTCATTAAAAATATAGAAATTTACCCAATTTTAAATGTGTTAGTCTAAAAAGGTTTAAAAAGGGTCATTAATAAAATCTACGAGGTGATAATACTAGTGAAACATAAAGAAGAGTATTACAAATGAAGCATCAGTTATAGAAGAGTATTGGAAAATGGAAGAACTAAATAGAAACAAGCAGAGTTGTTAATTATAGAAGAATTCAAGATTTTGATGGAAATACTTTATTTCAAATAATAATAATAATAATAATAATAATAATAATAATAAACTTTATTTTCTAACTTTTATAAATATAGGTAACAATACAAATTTTAAACAAAAAGCCAAGTGTAGGTTAGAAAACCAAAAGGCGAGGTTCAGATGAGCAATGTTCATTGCTCCCTGTTCTACCACCTAAACATTTAGTATTTTAAACAAAACAAAACAATATAAAAGTAATTCCTATTTCTAAATTCTGCGATGACTAACCTAGAGAAAAAACAACTATTTGATATCATATCATATCACACTGCTATCAAAATCACAAATACAAGAAATAAAAAATAAATAAATCAATCAATCAAACAATTCAGCTTCCACACTGCTCCTGAAACAATTCCAAACGAAGTTTGTCTTTAAATGTTTGAAGACTGTATGTCTTATATATATATATTGGATAGCTTATTATATAACATATAAATTTGAAAGGAAAATGATCTCTCATATAAGGTTAACAAATGGTAAGGTGGTGATATAAGTCCCCTAAACCTTGTAGAAATATTGTGAACATCGGTGCGAAACGTTATTTTATCATATAAATAAGGTGGAGTTTTAGTTAACAACATTTGGTGATAGAGAGTAAGACACTGCAGTATTCTGCGATTTTTCATTGTGAGCCAACCAGCATCTACAAGTTTATGTGATATGTGATCAAATTTTTTTATACCGTAAATGAATCGTAAACATGCGTTTTGGAGTTTCTGTATTCGTTCAGCGGTCACTTTGTCAAGTGCTCCATGATAAACAGGAGAGCAGTAATTAAATTGAGATAAGACAAATGCCTCACAAACTCTTTTTTTAATTTGTTGATTTAAGTAAGACCTGTGAGGATAGAGTTGCTTTAAGTGTTGATATCCTTGACAAATATATTTAGTAATTTGATCACGGTAACGAAATGAATTATCAAGAAATACCCCCACCATGTATCAATTGTGTTTCAGTATTTGTTAAATGTAATTTCCATTTGTCAACACCTGTCAAAGTTATATCAAATGTATTTCCCTTTTGTCAAAACAGTTTCACAACGTGTCAAATGCTTTTCTCTTTTTCAATCGAACTAAACTATATTTATTTATGTAAATATAATTAATTTATATTGATTACTGCTGCAATAGAATAATTCCGACCTCTTATCTGAGCTTTCCGTATATGAGTGGTGTATTTCTAACAGATCTACCAGAAGATACTCTTGAGTAGACTTGAACTGCAAATTCATTCATAGAAAAAATTTGTTCTCTCATGTGCATCATCCTGTTATAATGTATAGCATACTCAAAGCGATTTTGTATCTGGCTTATTTCTTCTTTCTAGTACGTAAGGTATTCGTTTCATGAAATAGTGAAACTCCGTCAGTGCCCGGTTAATTGTGGAAATCTAAACTCGCAAACCTGACCAATCAGTTAAATATTTGGTCGTACGACTCGAAGTGTTAATGTGCAATCTTGATCGATCCAACAGCAAATACGTTTTTTTAGCAGCCGTTAATATTTGTCTTCGATGACCTGCTGATAGTTTATTTATCTGCCCAGTTTGTAAATGTTTTTGCATACATTCTTCTCACTGTGTTCGGTTTGACGTTAAACCGTTTCCCACAGCACAAGAAGACAGTCGGTGATTCAGTGAATTAATAATTAACCCACGCACCTCTTTGCTTGTCTTGCTGTTTTCTCTTCTTGCACGTTCTATCTTTGACAGATTTTGAAGGGAAACTCAACTGACACACATGGAAATTGTTTTGATATAAAGGGAACTTGTTTGATAAAAGATGAAATACATTTGACAAATGTGAATCTCATTCGATAAGTGGGGAAATGCATTTGATAAATAAAAAGCAATCGGAAAACCCTGTAAATACATTAAATGTTACATTAGATGTTCAAATAAGCCACCTTTCACTTCAATGCATTTTCTAGCGCGGTTTAACAGAGAAGCACTTACTCTCTCTAACATTTCGTCGTATATTAAAGCTACATCTGCACGAATACGGGCAATCACATCTGCTTGTTCAACAACTGGTTGTAAATAAACTGTTTCTTTAAGATATCCCCAGAAAAATAAATCTAACGGATTAAGGTCGGGTGATCTGGGTGGCCAAGTTATTGGTCCACCTCTTCCAATCCATCGGCCAGGGAAGTTTGCATTTAACCAATTCCTGACTTGTAGACCATAATTTGCTGAAGCACCATCATGTTGATACCAACAACGCTGTCTATTAATAATAGGAATTTGAACATCTAATGTAACATGTAATGTATTTATTATCAATAAAACTTGATTTTGTAAAACATACATTTTTAATACTTTGTTGGTCAGTAACTCTGTAAGGAAGGACAATCGGAAGTTTTATCACTCTTTATTATTGGTTTATCTTATCTTCCTGAATATATTCCCAAGTGGACGGGCGTTACTTTTGTAAAACCCTGTATAGGGTGACAATAAGACCAAGGCCATGTCTATTTCCCTTACTTATCAACGGACTTGCATGAAACTTGTTACCAGAATATTAAAGGTAATTTCGGATGGTGAGACAGATGTAATCATTAACTTTGATTTTTTAAATTGATCGTTCTGCATATTTTTTATTTTTCGGAATCTACGACTGAAAATACATACGACACCTGTCTGCCATAGAGCTGGATCTGTTGCATCTGACAGATGTCATAATTACTCCTCTTCTTGCATGATGTCCTTTGTTTTAAAGAGGTTGTAACATGATTCTGATATGTATTTCTTCAGTTTCGGAGATGCTGCCGGTTCTCTCTCTCACTCGAGGAAGAAATTTTTCAATCCGTGATATTCGAACGAGGCACATAACCTTAGTTTTGACGTTAGAAATTAAGCTTCGCATTGCGTCACTTGCTAATTTAAACACCCACTAAGTTATCTACACAACTGTAACTTTTTATTGAAGCCGTTGTGTATCTTTGGCAAGGCGACATATGTTGGTGCACAATTTGTTAGCTTCACTACACTTCTTTATATTTTAGTCCGTCCTTCACTGCGTTCAACCACCGCCTTTTTGGTTTTCCATTTTTCTGGTTTTGGTAGATTCGACCTGAAGCACTACCGTTGGTGTTCCGTTCTCCGCCTATTTTTGTACATAACCCAATCATCTCTCCCCATACTTTCCCCATATTTCTTACCACATGTTCTGTTCAACACTTTCCGCTCTCTTGCCACAAGTTTCTGTTATCCAGTTATAATATCACAAGAGCATATAAAAAAATCGATTACGAGACTTATTCTGCGAAAAATCACGACAGCGCAGCTGGAGTGATTTTTTAAAGAATAAGTCGAGTTGGAGGAAAGTAATCGATTATGTTTCATGATCGAGTGATATTCGTTACGATTATATAATGAATGGAAAATTAATTAAACAAGAAAAAGTGGTATTATTTTGTAGTAATATCAAACGTATTAAAAACCCAACAATGTTACTATAACAACGATGTTCAAAATCATGGCTCTAGATTGAATATTTTTAATTGTTGGACCCAGCGAAAAACCAAAACGGTTATATCACGTTGTCAAGCTATAATCGCTGATCTATACTGCAGTGGTTTTGGGCCCTACGGCTCTGCTCTGAGTACAGCATAAAGTTTAAAATTAAATTTAAAGCACAGAGTAGAGGTATTGTATCTAGCTGCAATGCTAAAGTAAATGTCTTATCATAATTGCATTAATAAAGGAATGCTTGTGTTAAGAGACAAAATTGATTAGGGAACGCACAGGAAAGAACTTCCCATGTCACAGGGTTACTAGTTAAATTCCTATCAATTAATTATTAAATAAGGCTAAATGAATAGCCTAAACAAAGTTCAATTATTACAAAAGGTTTTGCTAAATGCAGTTGTTGGAGCGTAGAGTTCATTTTAATTAATTGCACATAATTTGTGAACGATTCTAAAAGGTATTAGCCAAGAAAGATAAGAATATACGCAAAGAGCTAATTATTGAAAGCTAGCAAATGTGAAATGCAAACTTGTCTGAAGAAATTTGCAGAAAAGGGAACAGCATAAAAACTATAGGTGAAAAGTACACATTTATGAACCAATAAACAATTTGAAAGAAAGTGAATAAGGAATTAATCAAATTAGTGACAAATATGAACATGCAATGGCCTTTTAATTCGTATAGTGGCGCTAAGACAATCAGTGACAATATTAAAATATGAACAAAAATTTTATAAATGTACATTATGTAGTTTTAGGTAGTTATAAGAATTTAAAATGTAAAAAAGTATCTTACTTGAACTTACTTCATGTCCTGTCTTTAGTTTAAGATTCGGTTTTGTTATAAAAGGAAGCAGGGAGAAACAAATGAATAAATTAATTCTTTGACATGCAGTTTGTGTTCTTATTTTAAATTGAGAAATTACCTACAAAAATAATAAATACAGTGAAAAAAAGTATACCATCGCGTAGAGCACATTCCAGTGCACTTGCGGAAATAAAGGCAGCGTTTTCCGCAACATTAAAATTTTTGCCGCAAGAAGGGTTCCGATCTTGGTTTGTCGACACCGTCAAATCTACGAAGGCGGTTAGCTGCGACCACAAGGACCCAGGACCTTTGCAGACTACAGGGACGCGGTCAAGGGAGCTTCAGGTACACAGCGAGCATCACAAACATCGAAGACTGCGCTTCCAGAGGAGATTGCTGCCAATTCGCCCCGTTCCCGAGCATTATCGGAGGAGCGAAAGTACAAAGGTCTGTAAAAACTTTATTATCAGTGCGAGGTAGCAGAAATTTGTATACCAGACCGACATTACCGCTGTGAAGACATCGCAGGCATATCAGGGCCTCTAGTTCGAGTATTTATCCTACTTTATCCGTACTTACGTTTCCCTGAACTGTTCTCGCATCTATGTCTCTACTGCTATCGTATGACTTGTCTGTTATGCACATCCCCAAAAACATAAAACTTGCCACATTTTCTATCATAGCTGCCGGTAATTTTTCAGTTTTACGTTGCTTGCCTATGCTGGTCTTTTTACTTTCTATGTTGCACCTATTTCCATATATTTCGTCTTCTGCTGGTTGATTATTATCAGCCCTGATTTTCTTGCCCGGTTCTCCAACTTCTATATTATCTTCCGTTGTTCTTGATAAGACCTGGCTAACAGTGTTATATCGTATGTACTTTCTATGCTTTGTTGGCTCTTGTATATTACTGTTCCTTTTCTATTTGTATCACTTACCTGCATCACGTTCCATAGTATTAAATTATACATAAGGGGTTGCCGTTGTGTTAAGCTTCTTGATACTTGGAAGTCAATTGAGTTGATTCCTTTTGCTCTGGTGTTACTCTGTTAGTTCTTCTTGAGTAAAAGAGGTTTTCTTCAATGAGAAATACAGAATGTTCATAGAAAACAAAAATCAAACAAAGAAAAACAATATTTTTGTTTTCAAACGTCATAAAGGCGACAACTTCTGTGACTTGACAGACAACGTAAATGCGTTACTTTTATGCCAAAGCATAAAAGTAGTTGCATTTACCCCGGCGCGGCGGATTCTTCAAAGCTTAATTAGCTTTCGAATATTTTTGACATCGGCCTTCTTGACTGTTGGGATGTGAGGTAGACGTCAATTCTCGATAATCGTAATTTTTGAAATATAAAAAGCACCAGCCTCTACACCTGAAGGTAGAATGAGGTTACCGGCAATATACAGGGTGTCCCAGAACTGCCTTCCCATAGAAAACAAGCATGTGCCGACAGCAAAAGAGGCTGCAAGAAAGTAAAAATAAATTTTATACTATAAAACTGAGTATAGTTAGTGAGTTATAGAGTTTTCAATTGCACCAATCCCAGAAGCTCGGTCCTCAGGTATTACTAAAAATCGGATACATTGCTAGACAGCAAAAATAAATACTAACTTCGCAAAAATCAAAGCACGAACTGTAGTAGACTAGATTTATGGATAGGAGATTTTAATAAAACGAATAATCGCAAAACCCTGGCTAAGCAAAATTGCGATCATCCTACCTTGATGGTGCTAAGTCTTGATTGGTTAATTTTAACATGTAATTTCTCGGTTATCGTTTGAGATAGGACTTTTTTTCTTCAAAATACCGATTGATACATTCGCCCGAATACCCCCATTTCTCTCTGGGGAGGCAGTTCTGGGACACCCTGTATACATACATACATGATTATTTATATTATTTCGGGCGGTTGAAAATTAAATAGTGGATGCTATTCGGAGTAAAAGTGACTTTATGTGCCATGTCCGGACTTGTCAAACGCTTCCGGTCTCGCCACACAGAGTATTACTTTTACTCTTAATAAAATAATATACTATTGCATACTCCACTCTATTAATGGTTGGCAAATATGATGCAGGTTGTAACTGAAATACTTGCCCATATTTTAATGGCGGACAAATTGGCCAAAAAAGTTCATACAAGCAATAGAAGGCTTTTTTATATGAAATAGTTTTTAATTTTTACGTATTAAAATTAGCAATCCATATAAATGTTTCTAGTAGAGCTTTTTAACAGGCAAGAAATTGGTTAAACTAATGTATTGGTAAGCCTGTTTTACTTAAAATTTAGCCCCTCTTTAGTTTTTTCGTGAAAGTAATAGTTTTTGTACAAAAAATAACGTACATATGGGTTGCTAATTTTAGCTCCTGAAAGTCCTACATAATAATTTTAAAAAAAGAATAATAAATAAGTCTTCTATTTGTAGAAAATATGTGCTAATGATATTTCTAAAACGATGAGGGTTAGAGATAAAATGCGCTTATATAAAAAAATTGCGGGTACTAAAATGGTGGACATTAGGAAATGATTTTATTGTACATGGTGGCTCACAAAAGCGTGACGAACCAAACTTACTCTTTTTTTAAATGGAATGCCCTATGGTTAGGTATAATATAAAGTTGTAGGGTTTAAAGTTAATTGTTTTGGAGATTTTATTTAAAAATACTTAATTTCCGACGGCTTCTCTAAGAACAGAAAAGAATTGCTTAGAAAAAAACGTTAACAAAAATTATGTTTTCTGTTAATTACATTTCGAGTAAGAAATAGTGCCTCTAAGCATTGGTGCACTGTGTACAAAATATTAAAATTTAATAATTTCGATATTTTAAATGGAACATCCTGTATATTTGTATTTTTGAAAACCCCTTCTAATAAACTTTCTTCTAATAAGCTTACTTCATATCGCTAAATTTTAACGTTTTTCATATTACTTATATGTGAGTTATAACATAAAAAACAAGTTTAGCCTCTCTTAAACTGCTTTATTTGAACGGAAAACTGACTTATAGTTAAGTTAATTTTAAATATTATTACAAAATTAGTGTAACCCGAAGAAATTATAGCAAAACCCGGAGCCCGGAGATGCGGTGTAGAAACCCTGCCCAGCAACAAAAATTATGCTACTATGTTTATTTTAAAACAAAACAATATCGTATCTAGCTGTCAAGCGCAGTATTTGTTGATACAAGCCTCTGTTAGACATAAAATAAGATTGCTACATTATTAGGCTATAAAACTTAATATTTATTACTTTAATCGTAAAGGTATTTTTTTACTTCTAATTTATTTACATTGTTTTAATACGATTTGTGTTCCTATAGTATGCTCAGACGATGTCAGAAAATATATCGAGTAAGAGGAGGTCCCACTCATCGCTACTAATTTAAAAACTGCGTTTAAAAAATATTTAAAAAAATGTTTTTCTGTTACTTCAGTGTTTTATAATTAATTGTGTTAAATACTCCAAGGTACTGTTAATTACAATGAAACTATATTAAAACATATAAACATATACTATTTCATTCTTCCATTTGAAATTATTCCCTGTATTCTAATTTTTTGATGGGCCACTTTTATTGTTGAGCAGTTTAGATAAACGAATTCAATCTCAGCAATATTGATCTCAGTTTTCAGGTCTTTCCTAAAGATAGAGTGTAAACTTTACAACACTTGTAAAGTGCGTTACCAACTTGTTAAATGAATCAATAGTTAAATTAGAGTCCAAGGCGTATTCGAGGGCTCTAACACGACAAGTGGCATAAATGCTAGTTACGCACGATATTTTATGTACAGACCAGAATATTCACAATTGACAGCTGAGTTATAAATTTTATCAATTTTAGCAACTTAGGATGTCATCGCTTGCCAAACTGACAAATGCTGAGCGACCTGTAAAGTGCCTTTCTACCCGCTTGTTTGTGTCGATTAGCAGGCCATGAAGTACTTTATGGCCCTTGGACTGTAAAATGGCACACTACGCCCTCAAATATGGAGTATAAAGTGATCCATTCCACCCGGTCGTACATAAAATTATTTATTAGGGTGCTAGATGTTTACATTCGTTAATACATTAATTGAAGTGCATTTAGAAAACATCTTGAATTTTGAGCTTCACACCGAAGGGAATATATTTAAAAAGCTTGTATAATCCACAAACCATTAGGTTGGTATCTTAGATGCAACTTTTTCAAATTAATGAAACTTGCGTTAAACACAAAAATAGAATCATTATTACACAAATCTCAACTTGACTGTAAGTTTAAGATTAAAGTACTATAATAATTAATCTTGAGCGATCGTTTGAAGAATTAGGTCAAAATTATTTGTAAGATATATTAAATTACTATCAATAAAACATAAATACATTGGGAATAAAACTATTGAAGATTTCATAAATACTAATTAATACTTTAATTTATATCCATAGCCAATTGGGAACCAGAGCTGCAAAAGCAAAATATTTAAATACTTTTTAAGGCTAAAGCTATAACATTAAAGATTAGTCGATTTGGTTAATTTCCTCGGTAGTAGCTATGGCTTTCAAGATATATATTATAAAAAATAGATATCAATATGTTTTCTGTAAAATATGTGGGACAGAAGAAAAATGTTTATTAACATCTAAAATCAGGACTACACAATAATATATTTATTAGAATAGTATATGAAATGTAACTTCTAGATCAGGACAATTGAGTACATAAAAAAATGTTGAAAAATCTATGAAAAAGCCTCAAAATCCTATCAAAATTTTTGAAGAAATCACATAAAAGTGGCCAAAATCTTTCAAAATTTTATCATTTTTAAACGCCTCAAAAATGCACTTTAATTGTGGACCATCTACAATTGAACATATAAAAAAGGTCCAAATTTCTATTAAAATTTCCTTCATTTTATATCGGTACCCCAAAGTGGCACTAATTTCTGATATAAAAATCTATTATTCTTAGACACCCCAAAATTAACACAAAAGAGTAAATTCTTTTAAAAATTCTACACTAGCAAAAATCTTGTAAAAATCACTGAAAAAGCTTGAACGTCCCAGAAAAATCCATCATCTTTAGAAATCCCAAAATGGCACATTATTTCTGTATTACCACAAACTGGAAGTGTCACAAACTTTAACTTCGTGAATCTCGACTTTGCATCGTAAATCTTCGCTGAGTTACTGGACCAGTTGCACCACGACTAGGGAGATCTAAAACACACAAAAAACATTAAATAGCATTAGAAAAAATATATGCTTCTCCAAACTAAATAGCAAATTTGTCCCTGATCACGGAGCTCTTTAAACAAATTATATACATAAGATGGTTACTTAAATATTTAAAGGTGATAAAAACATGTTTTTTGACTTGGAATCGCTTAGTTGGACAGCATCTAGATAATCGAGGACAGACAAAAATTCTAAAATAAAACGGCTGGTTCAAAGTATTTAAAATTTTTTAAATAGTTGAGCCCTTTCAGGGCAAACTATAAAAAAATAAGTAAATTCCACTTTCTAAACTACAAAAAATATATTAAATGGAAACTATAACATAAACAAACAAAACAAGAAAATTAATGCTCTAACACTATCCTGTGCTTGAGGTGCTGTCTATCTATTTTGACGTGGCAGATATAGTGAAACTGAGTAAAGTCAAAGAGCCCAGAGTCAAAGACGAAGTCGTTAATATAGTAGAATTTTCAACTTTTAAAAATATAAAATTTGATATGAAAGATATGTATGATAAACACTCAAAACTATATAAATTCTTAAGGAAAAAAAATTGGGAGTCTATATCCTATATAATAAACTACCAGAAGAATAACAACATTTTACGAGAAATTTAATTGATTGTTCGGTTTTGCAATAAACAAATTTCTTGAAGGAGTAGACGTTGTAGGCTCTTAGTTACATAAAGGCTTTTCGTGAAAACCGTGGGCAGTTTAGGTAATTGCGCAAGATACTGTAGATGGAAAATGTTACACCATCTGCCAGGGTTTTTTTTAAAAGCTTTGAGATTTTAACATGATTCCCTGCTTTCTAAGCCATCGGCATTAAGGAAAAGACGCAGCCGAATTATATTATGAAATGAGTTAATTACTAAAATAAAATAAAATAAAAAAAAGCTTTTAGTTATTTTGGTTTACTTTAATCTGCTAATACTGGACATTTAGTTGGTATTAGCTATGTAATAGATGTTTTTTTGAAATAAAATAGAACACTACTACATATATGTATAGCCTGAAACATTTGCTTTACACATTAGTATCTTATGTGTATACACTTACTAGTGTATGTATACATTTACCAAGTTGACGCTTCATTTGCAACATTACAAAGTGACTGTATTATAGCTATTAACATATCTAGGAATGTTATGAGTATCATAACTGCCGCAGATGTTGTATTGAAATCCGAGCTCGCAGAGCGAGGATTTTAAAACATCTGAGGCTGTTATGATTCATAACATCCGTGATTTGTTCAATAGTTTATCGGTTGCTGTATGGTTATGGTTGCCATGTACGGTAATGGACTATTACCCTACAGATCAGTTATGATTTAGTTACCAGCCTACTTTTGTGTATGTAAACAAGGGATTAATATCCTGCAACCGATAAAAAAATAAAATATCCTAGATATGAAGTATGCAGTTACTGCAATTGTTTACTACAGTTCGTTAAATTTTTCCATTAAATTTTACATGCGAAGTTTACGCCATTTTATAATATCGTTCAAATAGCAGTACTTGACCTACCGTACTTTGATAATAATCAATATGGCGTCGACAATAGCAGAAAGATCTTTATCCGCAAACGTCACAAAAGTGACAACTTATTTGTCTTTATTGACAAGGTAAAAGTGTCACTTTATCTGCCTAAGCACACAAAATCGTTGCCGTCTTTCTTTCTATGTTTGTTCGCTATCTCCTCCGAAGATACTGAACCGATTAAATTGTATCATGGCTTAAAATTTTGCTAATTTTTAGGCTTAAATCGTAGGCCGGTTTTTATTTTCAAAAAGAGTACGAAAAAGTTTTAATTTAAACCTTTAAGCAGCAGATCCGAGCATCTGTCGCCGTGGTTTATGGTGTGACAGCTGCTGTGGCCGTGTGCTATTAGCTCGGGTGATTCAGTATGTTCATATATCATTACAGTAGCGCGTTATTTGAACAAGAGCGGTTAGCGCAGGGGTACGGTGTTCGCCTGTCACGCGGGTGGCCTGGGTTCGATTCCCGGCCGATGCATTCTTTTTTTTTAAATTTATATTAATGAAATTTACCTGAATACGTTTGCGGATAAAATAGTATATGTTATTCGGAGTAAAAGTGACTTTATGTGGCTTAGCTGAATTATTTGCCTCACTATCGTTCGGCTAAATAAACTTCAGCTTCGCCACATAAAGTATCACTTTTACTCCTAATAACATAATCTACTATTATTATTAATTTTGCGACGAAAATTTACATAACTCCATAACTTTTCGAATTTTATCAAAGTAGGACTATCATCCTGAAAATTTGCATATGGCCATAACTTCTCATTCTGAATAACTTTTATTAACAACATTTTGGCATACTGTGAACAGAAAAGGTACTTTACCTAAAATGAAAACAGTTTTTGCTCAACTGTAAAGGCCTACTTGATTTCAAAAAATCGAAAGTAGGCTAAAAATAAGTTTTAGGCCAAGAAAAACTTTTTATGAAGAATAACATTTTGCCGAAAACTCCAAAATAAAAAAGTTTACAAGAGTGCGCAACCCCATCCGAGGACACGCTGTATATTCTCTTCTCATTCAAGCTATGGCTTGTCCTTACAGTAGAAAATATAGTAAAATGTAAAATGTATTTTAGACTGTATAATGTATTATGTATATGTCAACGTAAAACTGCACGACATCAGCAATCCCATACAAATTGAACGTGGCGTGAGACAAGGTGATACTCTGTCGCCAAAGTTATTTATAACAGCCCTGGAATACGCGTTTAAACATCTCGAATGGGACAACAAAGGCATAACTATAGATGGAGAGAAGCTCAATCATCTTCGTTTCTCGGACGATATAGTTTTAATAACTGACGAACTTGGACAAATGAAGCAACTGTTAAATGAACTTAATACAACATGGTCTAAAAATAAATTTCCGTAAAACTAAATATATCACAAATCTTATCCCTAGCGAAAAACTAAAAATACAAGACGAAAACGTAGAACTTGTAGACAAATATGTGTATCTTGGGCATGAAATAAGACTAGGTAGGGATAATCAAACATGCGAAACGAAGAGAAGAATAACCTTAGCCTGGGCAGCATACGGAGCACTAAGAGACACGTTCAAAAGTAATATTCCGATAAGTATGAAGCGAAAGGTGTTCGATCAATGCATACTTCTAGTGTTTACGTACGGAGTAGAGACAACGACACTCACAAAGAAGTCAGCTGAAAAACTGAGAGTGGCACAAAGGCGCATGGAAAGGTCAATGCTTGGGGTTACTCTCAAAGATAAGATGAGTAACGAAGATCTGAGGGCCAGGACAGGAATGATGGATGTTATCATCCGCGTGGCCAGACTGAAGTGGAGATGGACACGCCATGTCGCTAGACTTACGGACAACAGATGCACTCGCAAACTTCTGGAATGGAAACCCAGAACAGACAGGCACAGTAGAGGAAGACCACCCACGCGCTGGACGGATGACATAAAACGTATCTCGAACAACTGGCTACGGGTAGCGCAAGATAGAGAAAAGTGGAGAAAATTAGGGGAGGCCTATGTCCAGCAGTGGACGTGAAAAGGGCTGGATGATGATGATGACATGTCAACGATGATACCTATTTGTTTTTCGTTCTTTAAGTTTAAAGTATATTTATTCACGTAGTTGTAATATTACTCTAACCTGTGTTTTGTTTTTTAATAAATTGCTGTTCCTTTACTTGCTGTTAAAGAAAGCAAATTTTTCAAAACTAATTGAGAACGATGTCAGATAACTATACATTTGCAAAGGGCAATTGTTAATTACCATATGTAAGGACAACCAAACCCAATTATTATTACTATAACTATCTAAAACGCAAGCACAGATATTTGCACTTTCAAGCGAGTTCTAATAGTAGATTATGCAATGAGGGAGGGAAATGCGTTATTTTGCTGAGGTTTTATTTCTGAGTCGAGGGCGAAGCCCGAGAGTCAGAAATTGCACTGAAGCAAAATAGTAGTCTCTCAGAGTTGCATATGCTATTTTTTTCACGTTGCGGGAAGATTTCCATCATTTATTGATATTTTAGTTACAATTATTTTAAAATTAGTAGCTTATGGTACCTAAATTTTAAAGTTGGTAGCACTGTAAGTCATTATGACAAGAGCTCACAATTATGTCAAATTCGAGGTTTGTGTCAAAACTGACGCAAAACCTAACCTGCTAACCTCGAATTTGACATAATTGTTGTGTCAGTCATAATGAAAACGCCCTAGGGAAATGTTTGTCTTATTTTGTCTCTAGGGAGTAAATGTTTTGCTTCTGTCACAATTTTGATGCTATAGAAACCGACTTCTACTCCCGGTCGTGGAAAAACACTATTTTTTAGGCGACCACACAAACCATAGCAACGAATAAAGCAAAAACGTCTGGATTATTTGAATAACTTTGTGCCGTTACCTACGATATGACTGGTACGATATAATATCGTGCTAGTGTATGAAATTGTCAACTTTCTGTAACAGACTGTTGTCGCGATAATGTTACTTTCATATGTGGTAATCTAAAAAAATATAATCAGTGTAACGTAGCTTCCATTAAACCTTCTATTACAATTACTGCAATTAATAATACACCTTACATTATAGTTTGATAGTCTAAAGGTATTGTGGGGTTAAATGATTTTCCTTTTAATTAAATAATTTTAGATATTTAGATGAACCTGTTGGTATAAATATTGTAAAAATTTCCAGGTCATCATCGTATATCAAAACCTTATACTTATTTTAGAACACATTTCAATAAATAATGAATAATAAGTAGGTCAATATCATGATAATAATAAATAATGCGTTAACGAAGCTAAATCTATGAAAGTAAAATCGTAGAAAATTATTTTTCACTAATAAATTGTAAGCGGTGTTATATTTCTATATTCTGTTTATAGCGTCTTTTAAACTTGTAAGTTGATCTGAAGTAAAAAAACAATATTATTCACAAATTTAACAAAGTGAAACTACCTCTCAGGGTTTCACCCAGAGTCTCAGGGTTTTTACGTTGCATCTCCGGGCTCCGGGTTTTGTTACACCAACTTTGTAATAATATCTAAAATTAACTTAACCGTAACTCCTTTATATCAATGGCGCTGTGTATCATCTGTCTCTTTCTATTCTCCATGTTCTTAAATTTAAATTATACTAATATTATATTTCGCATGCAACCCTTCATTAGTTAAAAAACAGAACTTCTAATTTTAGGTTCAATCGTATTCAGCAACAAGGAGAAATATTTGGATATTTAATATAACTTCATTTGATTCTAGATATAATTTACTTCTGTATTTTTACATCACAAATTGACAAAACAGTTCCTATAAATATATAGGTTCAATTCTCAACCTTTACGGCGATATTAGAGGGGGATTAAATGTAATTTTGCTGAAAACTGAGAAATGATATTCAAATGAGAATATAATTCGTTAAATGCCAATGATCATCTCTTAAATTTAAGACATTGGCGAATAGGACCTTCTACCGTACTGACAATATAGCGACTCGCGATTTTAGATTTGGTACGAGCTAATTTGGTTTTGTTTCACTTGTCAAATGAACTAATTTAGAAATGTCAGCTGATTTTTCGAGGTTAGGTAGTGAGTTTTAAGCATAAAAAGCAGCAAAAAGTGTGTTTCGGACAAACATTGATCATTAGCATGGATACTCACGTAGTGAAATAGTATTATGCTGTCTATGATATATATATATATATATATATATATATATTATATTTTAAATCATTATATTCTTTTCCTAAATATAATTCGTGGTACGCCTAATAATCTATACATTTTTACATCTCTCGGCTGAAAGACGAAGGAAGTATTGTAATCACGAAAAAATCTCCTTCCGAGATTTCTTTAGATCTTCACTTTTCAAGGTCCCTAGATGATGAAAAAGAGGTTTTCTTAATTCCGTATGTCTGTCTGTCTGTCTGTCTGTCCGTCTGTAGGCAGTATAGCTCAAAAACTATTTGTCGGAGGAAGACGATATTTTGCATACATATTATATATCTACCTCGCATGAAACCTATACAATTTCATACAAATATATACAGAGTGAGCAACTTAAAAAATAAAATTTTGTTTATTATTGGGTTAATTTTGAAATAGAAGGAAGTAATAACTTTCACATAGGTCAGGCCCAAAATAAGACTCAACCAATACAGGATAATGTCACAAAAGAGTAAAAACGTTTCAACAATAACACCGTTCTGTTCAAGAGAGGCGCGCGCCGGGCTTATTTCGAAGAGGCTCAGTGGCGTAGTTGGATTTATCGATCCTGATACGATCTCTACGCAGGGGTGCGGTTACGATCGCTCTGCAGATGCGGCGGGTTCAAATCTCAGCAAAATACATTTTTTTAAATTTGAAAATGTATTTAATTTATTAGAAACCTAAAGATATTTTTATTCCTAACTTAATTTGATTTTTAAAATGATTTAGTGTACAATGTCGACGAGGGAAGTTCTGGGTAAAGCCTTTTACGGATTTTTAAGAATGTTTTTTCATTATAATCCCAGTGCAAGAAAATACAACTTGTCCTACGAACTCGTTGTATTTTCAGCTTTGGGGTTATAACCCATAATTTTTTATCAGAAAATCATTGATAATAAGCGTACTACTTAGGTATCATATTACCCCTGAACATTGGCAGATATTTTATACCATTAGAAGACTTTTCTGATTATTTTTATTTTTTATGTATGGCTTTAAGGGTTTGAAATTAGCAACCCCTAATGTATTTTACTTTTTGTACAAAAAGTATTGGTTTTGCGAAAAAACTGAAAAGAGCGAAAAAGTTGTTTAAGTAAGACAAGCTTTCCAATATATTTTTAACCAAATTTTTATCCGTTACAAAAGTCTAATGGAAACATTTACACCGGTTGCTAATTTTAATATATAAAAATTAAAAACCATGTCATAAATACGCCTTCAATTTACAATAAACCTACAAAAGCCAATTTTTTTGTCAATTTGTAACAGAATCCGCTGTTAACAAAGTTTTTGTATTTTCTATTGAAGAAAATCTTTTTTTTTACTCAAGAAAAGTGTCAGGGTTTGTATAAATTGAAATCTGGTCACCCTAAGCAGTACTAACAGTTTTTTAAATTGCCACGCTAAAATTCAAAATTGACATAAACATTTTGAAGTGACTATAAAGTTTTCAATAAAACAAATTGTTGATGTTGATTTCTCTAAAATATAATCATAGTTATACATTTTTTATGTAAAGTTTATCTTTTACTTTACACGTGGTGCCCAGCAATAATATATTTAATTTTTTGTCGTATGATGAGAATTGACATTTAAATTGAGAAACCAGCTTTCCCGCAAAACCATTGATGTTATTTTTGATTTGTTTGTAACATTCCTTTTAAATAGAATTATATCTCATAATCGAATTAATAGTGTAAAAATGTAATTGTTTTGGGAAATTGTAAGGATTTATTTTGGAATGGCATAGAAATTAGTTATAAGTGTATTCATTTTATAAGAAAAGAACTACGCGTCATGAAAGAGTTTGATGATCACATGGACACGTAATATAGGCAACCCAATTAACACTTGTGGGAACGATGAAGTGTGACAGATAGCAGAGGCCTAGTACCAAAGAGCATGTGCTCTTTGCTAGTACATACGAGTATAAAATAATTGTATTATTATAGAAAGTTGCATACCAGGAACAATTAAAAAATATGTAACTGAACAGAATTATATTGATACTAATGAAATAACTTTTCGTAAATTAGAAAATTAATGCACGCGGTGGGTGTCTACAAATTAGCGTATTACGGTTAGAAACATTAACACTAATTTGTTCAAGAAAATACAGATTGATACTTCGAGTCATCATTCCTCTGGCTAGTTTGTTGTAAGTTTCTTTCTGGGAGTATATATTAAAGTTTTCACCGCACCCTCGTATGTTTTCCTTTTATGTTTACCTGTAACATTGATCAGACTTTCTTTTAATAGAAATGCTACCCACTTTTCCCGTCTCATTGCATTTAGTTTCACAATTAGCCTTCTTAATCAGTTCTTTTCAACACTTTTGTTATGCTTTCGATCCATCCAATCTTCTACATCTTATGATAACACCAAGGTTCCAAGGCAATTTTATTTTTCTTAACTGTGTTCCAATTGTTTAAGATTCACTTACAAAGAACGTAATACTTCACTTAACAGTTGATATTCTTTCTTAATTGATGGCGAAAGGGCGTTTGATGTTTTTTCTTTTTCTAAGTAAATTGTTAATTTTGCTTGTACAATCCGATTTTTAATATTGAACGCACTTAGCGCTCACCATAATTTTATTTGCATTTACTTTCAATTTACAGCTGCTATCGAAAGTATCTTCCATTAGTTGTAATGTTATCTGAAATTCATGTAATTACCTTGTTATTTTAATTTATTTTAATTTTATTAGCAGTGGATTCCCTTTACAGCATCTTGTGGGTACAAGTTGAATAGAATTAGCGACAAAACATATCCTTGCTGTATCCCCTACTTAGTTTGTTATACATCTGATACAGCTGCTTCATCCGTTCACCATATATCAGTATACCATTCTTACTTCTTAACTATAACGAAAAGTTGTATGCAGTTAACGTTATGAATGCGTTTTGCATATCTACAAAAGTGGTGCAGATAGTTTTATCTTTGTAATATTATTTTCAACAATTCTCAATTCAAGAATGGTTTCTCTTGCCACACTATTCTTAACTATTAAACTATAAGCTATAGAACTATAAAACCGAAATTGTTCTTCCGTTAGGGTATTTTTGTATTTGTCGTTGTATTAATTTATTGTGTAAACGAGTTTTAGAAGCATCACTTATTAAAGATATTGTTCGAAAGTGTTATGGCTAAGAATGTCTTTGATATTGCTCACATTTGTGTTTTTGTGAAATTCGTGTATTTTGTTCTCATTCATACCTACAGCCAGAGCCGGACTGGATGTTTGAACCGGCCCGGGCGAGTGACCCCAAACCGGCCCATTTCAAAAACTTATTTGGCAAACAAACCTAATTATTAGACAAAAAACAATATTTTTTTGAAATAAAATATCTATCCCAAAAACAACTCAGATAGGTAATACTAACAATATAAAAAACATAAAATAGATTAGTAAACTCTTAGCGCATATAGGTGCAACTAGGTATCAAGCAAAAAAAGGAACAATAATATGGTATTAAAATATCAAGTTACAAGTAAGTTTCTCATGCTTTTACATTTATATGTCAGTTCATATATTATCATTGTCAATACACGTTAAAACGTCCGTTTTGGAAGACATAAGCATAAAAGCCTCCAAATGATCTTGAGACAATCAGCTCCTTACTCTATTTAAATTAAATTCTAATTTAGAAAATGACCTTTCACACGCAACTTATGAAACAGAAAGGATTAATAAATATATATATGCTTTTTCTAGATCAGGGTTTGCTTCAGCATATAAATTAGGTTTTTGTTGAACATAGTAGCAATAGACTATACATTTTTTACAGAATTTATGATCAGCAGTACTGTTTCCTTCTTCACCATCATCCTGTTCAGTTTGTACTTTGGTGTACTACTTCTCTGGTAATGCTGATGACAACTTATTCCACTTGGAAGCAAAATCTAAACGTTCAATTTGTAGATTATCTTCCTCCACTTGACAAACTTTCTGTAGAACATTTTTCGACAGGTTTGGAAGGAACGGGAAACTCGAGGGGTGAACGCATTCAAAGTATTTGGTACAACTCCTTGTGATTTACAAATCTGGTATCTAAGACATTGACAACTGTGTTCATAGTCACATTAAAAACCTCGATTACAAATTTGTCAGCTTGATTTTGTGGTGCTTCGTCTTCGCAATTTTGGTGATGACATTTCTTTTTCTTACGCATTCTCTGGGCACACGTCTCTGTCTTAACGACAAAGGGATTTCGTTTTCAAGAAATTGCTCATTTTCATTATTTATAAACTCTTCAGTATCTTCAGCAATTTGATAAAATTCGCGGGAAAATGTCTTCAGTGATTGTAAAGTGTCTTCGACCATGCGGTATCCTTGCAAGAAATCCGTCCCTGATGTTTGCAGATACTTTGCGGGAGGGGAAGTAAGCATATAAATTCTTTTGAACAATATCGCTGTAATAATTGTCTCATACTTCAAAAAAACCATCAAGAAGATATTGTGGTTTGAATCGTACCTCTGCGTTAAAGTTCTTTGATTGTGCTATTTCATATAATGTTTGACATAACTCTAGGAAGACACCGCTATTGCTGCCAAAAATTTTAAATAGTGGCGTACCTTTGGCCCTCCCTATGGTTTCTTGGATAATATTTAAAAAACTGCCTGTTGATGCTGTTTTCTACATATTCATTCTCAAATAAGACTCTCTAACAAAGGCTGCTGCACATTGCAGAATTGCACAATCGAGATGCAGACTCTTCCGTTCGTAGCGTTCAACCAGAGAGCATTAGTACACGTTAATAAGTGGTCGTGATTAACCAGCAGACCACCGGCCCATCGAACACCGGCCCATCGGGCTAGCGCCCGATCGCCCGGTCTGCCAGTCCGGCCCTGCCTACAGCGCAGCGAAACAAACATAAGCCGGAAAATATCACTACAATTAAATTTTTACTTGCTTTTGGGTTTGTCATCTGTGACCGAAAGTTTAACTTACCGTATCCTTGTTGGTTGTATTGAGAACAACAACATAACAGACATGTCATAAACTATAGCGGTGATTTTGTATTTGGTTACTATAAAAACAACAAACACGGAATTTATTCAGTCAAACAATATGCATTTGCAATATTCAACGCTCTTTTAATTTTTATAAAATTATAGCGCAAGAATAGTTACAGGATACCATATCGTTAAGTGCTTTATTGGAACAGACATCGAAATCTAGAAAAAACTCGACCTGTTCTAAAGCACTTACCGATATTGTATCGTAAAATACTGTTGTCAACGCCATCAACTTTATTTACAGAAAATTCAACTGATCTGTCAAAAATAAGTATTTCTCGAACCAATAACAACCACGACATATTTCACTAGCGACGACAGTGATATTTTTTCGAAATTTTGCACTAATAATAAAAACGACAATTAATTGTATAAACAACTAAAAATTTTTATTTACAAATGAAAGTAAACTTTTTTCACAATGACTTACCAACAGAGTTCGACTGGTAGAGATTTGAATGGTAATAATGGTATCGTGTTTACTTCCTTTTACAATAAAGGAATATTATTGGATTCAGCTCAAAAAGTCGAAATTGATTTTTCAATAGATCTTCGCGTTTTAGAATCCCCTGAACCAAAAAAAAAACAAATTGTTTTGTTTATTGGTCTGTCTGTGTGTCTGTCTGTCTGTGAACAGAATATCTCAAAAACGGAACAAGGTATGGAGTTGAAACTTCATATATAAGTTTTGTGTACTATCTAGATGCGACAGCAAACTTTTGAAGAAAATCGCATGACCGGAAATATGTGTTTACTTTTGTGATTTTTTCGTTTTTTTTTTTAACGGCTCTAACGATTCTTTTAAAACTTTACATTTTTATTACATTTTTAATGTGTATTGATGTGAGATAGGTGATTTTCAAGTTGAATACCTTTAAAATGGGTTTCTTTTGTTTTGTTTTTCTTTTTTTTATTAACTTCTATTTTAAATAGAACACCCGGTATATTATTACATTTTTGAATTCAGCTTAAAATTTTAGGAAAAATCGTACGACACTCATTAATGACCAATAGAAAAATTAGTTCACGAGCCGTAACCAAGACCACAACAAAATTTATTGGACTTTTTTTGTAGGTAGACCAACCTAACTGTGAGGGATTGAGTGTCGTTACGATTTTCTTAGTGAATCTGTATTCGAGCATTAATTCATATCCGGAAATTATTTTTCGTGCATTCCAACAACGTCCTAATTTGCCCTCGCTTCCCGCTCGGACAAATTAATACGACGTTGTTGGAACGCACTAAAAAAAATCCGCAAATAATTAATGCTCTTATGAGATTATATGTGAAAATTTGTCTCTTCAACTAACGCTCTATTTTGCACGGTTTCTGTAGAATTTGTAAGTTTTGAAAAATGTTGACAAATGCTTAAAAATTTAAAATCAAATTATAAGATTACTGTAAAAAGAAGTTGTGTGCGTGTATCACACCAGATTTTTCTTTTAAACTTTGTATTGTAGGCGAGTTGTACTTTCCATTCAATTGAAGATACAGCTTTAGTAAATTAGCGCTGCTATGAACCCTATTTTTTATTAATTCTCCTATTACAGCTTTCGCTAAGTACGATATAACAGAGGACTTAAAAAAAGAAAGATCTTTGCGTTTTCAACATCTAAACCATTGTTTTCTATAGCAGTTTCAAACCGCTTCCTTATTTCGTTTCTACGTACCCACTGGATAATTTGATACTATTTACATGAGCTTTTTTTCCAATACGGATATGTCAAAACATTCTGTCAGCTTTTATAAGACTATTTGTTCTCGACAAAAACAATTCTTGTACACTCTTCAACAAGAAAAAAAGCTAATCAAAACTTTATGCCTTACTTTATAGCTGGTATGAACAAGACAAAAATTAGGACTTTTTGTATTAGGTACTAGTCATTTACTTTCTGCCTGTTTCTGAGCATCACTTTGTGAGGTTTTGGAAAAGCTGGGGTTGTATTGTACTCTCCCCGTTGATGGACAGCTATTGTCAATTTCTTCCATGAATTAAAAATTCAGGCATTTAGCATCTTCGCTACCTCTCCACACCAATTCGTAAAATGACATAATAAAGAACTTGCTCCTCGGTGACGGCTACAGCACTCTTCAATCTCTTTTCCGGCTGGCTTTGAAGCTTCTTTCTATTTAACATCTTTAGCAGCACGGGCGGACTTGAAAACTAAATCTGAAAATTGATTGATTATAATGTTCCATTTGGTAACATACATTTCGTGCCTACGTTTAGCCATTATTTTACACATATCTTTCATCACCATTTTTGTATTCTAATTCGTCTTTCTTAGTCATGTTGTCATGTCGTCTTTCAAACACCTTGATATACTATAGGGTTAAGTAGTTGTCATATCATTACAGTATTTGCATTACTTTTACTATTACATTCTCTTTAAGGCTTAACTTGCGCTGATTTCGTTACTCATCTAGTCTACTCTTTTTTACAGTGAACTACAGAATGACTTCGTTTTGTTACTTCACAGAAGTATTCTTTCTTAAAAAAAATAAGATGCATTATAGTGTAAAAGAGTAATTGTCTTACATGTCCTAATGCTCGTACTAGCCGCCACCAATCTGTACAATCTGAAAGTGTAAACCATATTCAAACATTGTTTTAATTTAATTATTAGGAACAAGTATAATTACATAAGAAATGTATCTTTAATACCATTTAGTTGTAAATGAACAAAAAATAACTTTATTTGTAAAAACTACATTTGTTAATCTTATATTATAAGAGCCGTTGCCGCCGGCCGTCCAGACCGTAAGCACAAGTGGCGCCGGCACACGCAGCATGATGGGTCTGCATACTACTACCACACCCGCGCTTGCTATATCGGTTTCTATAAGCGCAGGTTTCTGTAAGCGCACATGCCGACCATAAGCACGTGGCGCCGCCACACGCAGCCAGACGTAGGCTGGCTACGCGCTTTCTAGTAGTATTATATGAAAAGATGAACGAACTTATTCCCTATTTCCATAATTAATATTTCGTCCAGTTTTGCGGCATACTTTTTATGGTGTTTAACGTTTGTTTAATTTTATTGTTAAGTATCTTTCCATTTCGTTTTGATGGCCTCTGTTAGATCTTTTCTAATTGTTATAGTATACTTTGCCACTTCTTGTTTTAAAATCGACACCAACACTTTCCATGGGATTCATATCAGGCGCGTTGCCCGCCTATTTCAAAAGAGGGTAAATATTGTTAACTGTTTTAGCAATAAGTATGGCATCGAACCCTATCTTGCATAAAGTAAAATTTGTTGTTTCTTTTGAACCATTGAACCATGCTTTTGTAGACTTTCAATATATTATTCCTGGGTCATAGTTCTATCGACAATATAAATATCTCCCATTCCCTTACTGCTAATCATACTCCATTTCCATTACAGAAATAGGATGTTTTACCCTATGCTCTCTTTTCTCTAAAATACATTTTTCATCTGTTCTAGGCAAATCATCTCTTCTATTAAATCAATTTTAGATTCTTCCGAAAAATAAACCTAATCAATAAAAAGAAAGTGCATTTTGAAGTGTTCGTAATTGTGTATTTGAATTAGATTAATTACATTTTTCCAGTCAATATTAGAGAAGTGCTTATGTTTCTGAGGAGACCATCGTTTTCGCTGTAAAATCATGGTAAGCGACAATGTTTGTTTTTGTTGAACAGTTCTATGCTAAACTTAAATGTTGTAACTAAACTGCTCAACAATTAAAGTCGCCCATTAAAAAAAGTAGCATACAGCAGCAAAATAATTTCAAATGGAAGAACGAAAATAGTATATATTAATATGTTTTAATATAGTTTCATTGTAATTACAGGAAGAAATACCAAATACATGGAAGGGAGGTCTTATTATCAAGCTCCCGAAGAAAGGAGACCTCACGAAATGTCAAAACTGGAGGGGCATAACACTCCTGAATATGGTAAATAAAATAATAGGAAACATTATCAACTCCAGATTAATGGAACGACTAGAACCATTGACCAAATAAATTGCCTGAGAATAATAATAGAGCAAAGTAACGAGTGGCGCAGCCCGCTGTACATCGTATTTGTGGACTTCAAGCAGGCGTTTGATCCATTAAACCACGAAGCGCTCTGGAAAATCCTAAACCTGATGGGAATTCCCTCAAAAATCATAAATCTAATTAAAGCTCTTTACAAAGAAGCCTACTGCAAAATAGAGCACAGGGGGAAAACCACTGACAGCATCAGAATCACAAACGGCGTCAAACAGGGTTGCCCTATAACCCCACTCCTCTTCAACTTGGTTGTGGACTGGATAATGAAAAATATTAACCGAGAAAGTAGAGGAATAACATGGGGAATCCAGGATCAACTGCATGATCTAGATTACGCAGGCGACATCTGCCTCTTAACCCATACTCTCACTGACATGCAAAATAAAATAAACCTTTTACAGCGCTACAGCAAAACAGCTGGGCTGGAAATCAATGTAGCAAAAACAAAATCTATGAGAATGGGCACAAACAACCCACAGAACATACTCATAAATGCACAACCCATTGAAAACGTGGAAGAGTTTTGCTACTTAGGTAGCATAGTCGCAACAAACGGCGGCACTGAATCAGACATACAGGCCAGAATAAGGAAAGCACAGATCGCATTTGGAACCCTCAAGGAAATCTGGCGCAGCCCACACCTTACGCAACGTCACAAAATAAGAATTTACAACACGAATGTGAAAGCGGTCCTACTTTATGGGTGTGAGACCTGGAAATTCACCACCCTCACGAATAAAAAAATTCAATCTTTCCTGAATAAATGTCTAAGAAGAATCCTCAAAATCCACTGGACAGACTACGTACCAAATACAGAACTATGGAGGAGAGCAAAACAGAAAGAGATATCAGTGGAAATTAGGAATAGGAAGTGGAATTGGGTTGGGTATATTCTGAGGCGCGAACCCAGAAACAAAACAAGGATGGCATTCGACTGGAACCCACAAGGGCCCAGAGCAAGAGGGAGGCCTAAACAAACCTGGAGACAAACTATCCAAAAAGAAATAGAATCTGCGGACCAGACGTGGCTGGAGATCAAGCAAATGGCCCATAATCGCACCAGATGGAAACGTTACGTAGAGGCCCTATGCTCCACATCGGGAGTTTGAGGAACTATATATATTGCAATGACCCTTAATCGTATAATATTTGTATGTTTATAATTAATGTAATAAATAAAAAGAGTCACCACACAATATTTAATTTAGTTCTACTATTTATTAAGATCAAACTGATTGCTTAATTTATTTCGTTGGGTACGCCAAAATTGAGAATTACTCTTGTGGTAGTTTGCCCTTTATCTAATCCATTCATCTGATTTAATGACTTTGCTAGCTCAATTTTAAACAGAGACATGAAATTAAAACTCAAAATCTCAGGTGTTGGGTTCCTGACTTTCCTAGTTAAAAATTTTACGGTACGCCTCTGAAAAGTAGGCAGATTGACCTGAAATGTAGGCGTAATGTGCCGTTGTTAAACTGAAATGTCAATTCTATCAAACCAAGTTCGAGTTATTTTCAGCTCGCGTGTGAAATTGATTTATCAACAATTAAATGAACAAATTTTGATGGTAAGATTTTGAATAATTGCCTTCAAGTAGAGTCTATGTATTCCTTTGTTTTCCAGATCGTGTGCTATTGGTGCATTCTTAAAAAGGACGCCGTATTTGCATTTTGTTTCTTGGTGCCTCCAACTGACGATTTTAATTACAAATCCTGGGTAACACCTCGCCATCCACGGGAACTGTTACGATTTTCGTGTTCTCCAGGTCGTAATTAAGGTATGCCCAAATTTTCACGCCGATCGCGCGAGTCAAAATTTTACAATCCACTAACCTCACATTCGTAGCATCTCAGGCCCCCTTGTGAAGATCTGGGTGAAATCTGTACTCCTGGCGGGCTTTTCGGATTGTTGTGGGCTTGGGGCTTGCTGTGTGGTGCTGCTGGAATAAACTTGCCACCCTATGTCTTCCCACGATGCTGCAAACTGATTCTGCGGAAGCTGGCGTCGTAGCCGTTCTCTGCCGATGATGCCTCGGAACGCAAAAAACTCAAGTGCGTGGAATCTTTTGCCTCCAATGGTTCTGATACACTAACACGTGCTGATCACTATGGTGCTATTTATTTTTATGTAAATTTATGCTTTCTATGAAAAATCTTTAATTAAAGTCAGAGCAAAAACAGGCAACTTCTAACAATTTATTCAGAAACAATCGCTATCCCCTGTCGTTATTGACAAAACACTGTCTACAGATTTGCATTTTAGGAAATTAACCAGGTACAAAAACATAACTTATAGTCTAATTTAACAAATTTTATCAGTTATTTACAAACTCTTATGTACTAAAATTATTGTCTTTTGAAATTGTTTATTTCTCAATGTTTTTTAATGCGCCACTCACTTTATTTTTATAACACTTAAATGCCCATTGTTTATCACTGCACTGACTAGTTTTTTAATCCACCAACATTGTCTAACTTCTTGCTTATTTGAATTCCATCTAATTTCTTGCTATTGCAATCTCTTCAAATCCCCAAGTCTTGTATTTTCATGTCATAAATGACTTGCCTGGCTTTTCTATGTTCTTTGCCTTATTCTTCTAGTCATTCTTGTTCGAACCTTTTATTCAAAAATGTTCATTTGCTACCCATTCTATAATGACTTTACTTTCTACGCTTCCATTTTTAAGCTGTGTCTAACTTGAACTTTTTGTGTGCCAATTCTTAATTAATTTAGATTCGGCTTTTAGTTTGTGCGAATCTATTATATTATGATTAAACTTATATTGCTAAACCCAATACACGGAATTTGAGCTTCCATATTTCTGTGTCTATTCAATTACAATCAATTTCATTGGCGAATTATACCAGTGTTATTATGATTTGGCAATTTATGTGAATTTTCTCAGATGCTTGCATTATTACAACTCTGTGCTTTAATGATTTAATTTGCTATTTGCTTGTACTGCAATCAGAGCCGATTTGAGGGCTAAATACCATCGCAATATATATATATATATATATATATATATATATATATATACCGTGTGTCCACAGAAGGACGCACCATAGGGATAACCTAATAGAATAGAAAGATCGGCTAATGCTGTGATCGCCGGCACGCTAAAACGTTGTTTTCTGGCTTCTGACTCGCCACTGTATGAAACAATGTTGTTATAAATGGTACAAGAAAAGGGACGGTGGTCACAGCACTGGTTGATATTTATATTCTATTAGCATTATCTTATCTCTATGGTGCGTACTCCTGTGGACACACGGTATATATATATATATATATATATATATATATATATATATATATAAAGATAGTCCCTCTCACAGCTTGTGTGGTTACATACACAGTAAAATGTTATTTCTTGACTGGGATAGGGTTTGGAAAAACTCCAATCTCAGTGCCCTACTGCCCCTGTTTATGAATTTGTTCAAATTTGAATATCTTCACATGCTTTTAATAAAACATGTGTTTTGGTCCACAAGGTGTTAGGTAAGACTGTCACTTTCAATAACTTTTATAACAACGTTACTTATTGTAAATTTTTGTCCATAGCTTTTGATAATGTTTTAAAATAAAAAACGAAACGTCAGGCGAAACATACAAGTGGTTTTAATTCAATCTAACCATTAAAGCTTGGTACCTGTGGGTAGCACTGAGATTGGAGTTTTTCCAAACCCTATCCCAGTCAAGAAATAACATTTTACTATATATATATATATATATATTGTAATTAACTGTAATTTGGGGTCAACACAGTTCATTATAAAACAAATGAAGTAACAGAAAAACATTTCTTAAATATGTTTTTAACGCAGTTTTTAAATTAGTACCGAGTGGGACCTCCTCTTACTCGATATTTTTTCTGACATGGTCTGGGCATACTATAAGAACACAAATGTAAATAAATTATAAGTAAAACATACCTTTACGATTAAAGTAATAAATATTAAGTTTGATAGCCTAATAATGTAGCAATCTTATTTTATTCCCAACAAAAGCTTGTATCAACAAATACTACATTTGACAGCTACATACGATATGGTTTTGTTTTAAAATAAACATTCTAGCATAATTTTTGTTGCTGGGCCACTTCAATTGTTGAGCAGTTTATTTACAATATATGTTATTTGTTTGGTAGACTTTCTTCGGTTATGATATGTTTTTATCGGACTTTTCTACTGTCAAGGGGTATATCACATGACGCTTCGGGAGTTTTTGATCTATTCCCGTTTTCAGTTGCTCCTAGTTAGTTCTGAGAAGGACTGATATTGTACGTCTTTATACGTACACTCGTGGCTACCCCAGGATTTGAAACCAGGACCGCTGATCGCTATGATTACTAGCCTGCCCCTTTACCACTAGGCCACCAGATCGAACCGCTGTATGCTCAGTAGACTATTTTTCTAATTCGCTGCGGAGTAGTGGCATCCAAGTGGGCTTTAGTTCTGCGCTAGCCTGGCTAATTGGTTCTACTGTCAGCGCGATGTATGTAGCTTCTTTCAGCTTCCTAGGGAACCTGTTTTCCTCTTTACCTACATTTGATGCGTTATCCCATTGTATGCGGTGGTCTTCATTCCAGACGTGTTCTGCGATCTTGGATTTGATAGTTTAGCCCTTTCTAATATTTTTGCGGTGTTTCGATAATCTCACTCGTATGGGTAGTTGTGTTTCCTCCCTATGTATTGTCTTCCACACTCGCACGGTACGCTGTAGATACAGTTCTTTGAACTCTGATCTTCGTTCTGAGGCTTGCTATGCGTCATCATGCCTCTTAGAGTTGTTGTAGACTTGAAGGCAGTTCTTATATTGAATCTGTTTCCGATTTTTCTCAGTTTGTCGGAAACTTTTCGGATGTATGGTATTACGGCCGTGCTCTGTTTTCTCATCCCCAGCCGGTGTTGTATTTCTGCCCATCTCTTTTAGCGTTTGGTTTAGAGTTCTTTTTGGATAGCCATTAGCTTGCAGCATCCCTGTGATTCAATTTCCCGTTTAAGGTCTTCTTCCTCCGAACATATGGTCTTGGCTCGGCTGTGGTGGTTAGAATGGTAGTGTAGGTATCTCCCCGTATGGGTTGGTTTTCGATATACCTTTGTTTGTACCGTGTCATCATTCTTCTGGACTAGTACGTCTAGATATGGGAGTTTGCCTTCCGATTCTATTTTCATAGTGAACTTAATTGATCGGGCTTGATTATTGAGATGTTCCAGAAAGCCGTCCAGTGTCTCTCTTCCATGGGGCCATATTACAAACGTATCATCTACGTATCGCAGCCATAGACTAGGCTTGTTCTCATATTGAGATATAGCTCGTTGTTCAAAGTCTTCCATGTAGATGTTACTGACTACTGGATATAGTGGCGATCCCATGGCCACTCCGAACTCTTGTTGGCAGAACTGCTCTTCTGCTTGGAAGTATGTGGTTTTAATGCAGATCGTTAACAGCTCCATTATTGTATCTACCTGTAGATCTGTGCGTTCGGGAAGTGTGTCATCCAATTCCAGCCTGTTTCTGATGATTGCTAGTGCGTTGTCTGTCGCCACATTAGTGAAAAGGCTTACTATGTCAAAGAAGCTCACCGTCATGTCATTCAGAGCTATGTGAGTTTGTTTGATTTGGTCTACAAAGTGTTCAGTATTTTGTTACGGGTCAAAATTCATTTTTAGCTATTCGCCTAATTATTTGCCCTAATCTCGGTTAAAATTAACTTTTTACCATGTATTTCTTGAGGTATGATTTTCCCTGCATTATCTTTGAGCATTCAGATCGTTTGATAGCTGTATTGCAAACTAAGTAAACCATTTGGTCGATTTTATGGGTCCAAATGCCCCTGCAGTGTAGGCTTCACCTCATGCATTTTCCCTTTCCCCAGAAATTTGATTTTTGGGCTTTATCAGTTTTTGGAAACCATCTTGACATTTTTCCGCCATCCTGTGCTGCAAGAGCTAGGTGCTTCGAAATTTACGTTTTGATGACGTATCTAAACCAGGATTTTTCGTTAGCATCCTAACCTGGAATTGTGCCTTTTTGTGTCCTGAACTCCATGGAAGTTCAGAATTAGGCTTTGTGAGTTGCATTTTTGGCGAATTCCAACCCGAATATTGTTTGGGGATTCCGCTCTAGCAAAGCACATGTTTTTACTTTGGCGTTGAACAGCCGTAGAAAACCTGAAACGGGTAAGGTGAATTATTTGGACTTATTCGGTGTATTTCCATGGTTATTTGCCTTTCAGCTTTTACTCGACGGTACCTTTTACTCGACGGTACCTTTTGCTCGACGGTACTCTTACTCGACGGTACTTTCACTCGACGGTACCTTTTACTCGACGGTAGCATGCCTGTCGAATCCTCCTCGTTGGGAGCAAGAAACTACCGAGCTAATCGCAGCTGTCGCATTGTGGTCACGTAGCCACCAGCCTGGTGACGAGTTTCGCTGACTATGGCATCCCTTCAGCTACCTGGTGATGGCTTGGCCCCCTCGTGGTCCTTAGGCTCATCCTGTTTTTAACATCTGCAGCGGAAGAGAAGCCCACTGCCAAAGGTCTGTCAGTTTAATATTTCCGTTTCGAACTCTCGGGAATCAAGTGCCCCCTTAGGCCGTTTGCGTGGCAACGCTGCAAGGTGCTCGATAGACGTACGTTTGTTATATTGTGTGTTTTTAAAGCTATGAACTCACCTGTGCACGATTATGATTGAGTTTGCCTTCACAAGAATCAGTTTTAGCGGTAGCTCTTCTGCACAGTAAATAGCCAAGTAGGTCATTTAGGCGAAAGTGCTTCTTAATTCGGAATAGTTTTATCGGAATCGCGTTGTAACCGAATTCGGGATAAATTTTATCGGAATTGTATATGTAAAATTTGTAACGGTATTATGTCCACATTGTGAAGCCAAGTGCACGACGGTTTACATTTTTTTGGATTTTAATTGTTATTAATTACACCGTTGAATTATGCTATTTACCCAGCTTTGCAAGCAATTATTATTACTGCTCGCACCTCGGTCGTTATAATGCAGAGTACATTGCATTGTTCGCGAAATCGCTTCGTGGTATTACCGCAAGATCTTGTCGGACCGCGGCGACGCTAATGTGAATTAATCTTTATTTAATTACGAGAGGAACCTTGCATACAGGGTGTTCAGTTAAATTCAACCCATCTACTAAATTTGCCTTTCAATTTAATCATTACGCCGGAGCCACGAGTCTCCGAGCTCTTCTTTAGTGCTTATTTAGTAATGCATTTGGCCAAATTTAATATCATTTTTGTAATCTTTTACTAATACTGTTAATTAGCACTTTATACATATTGTGTGAAATTTTATTAATTCTGGGCCCGCCCGCTGATTTCGCTTGATGCCCTTGTATATGTAATCTGGCTGTACTGTGGTGACTTTAGCCTCAAGCCACCCTTGATATTTTTTTTTGAACTGTGATATGGTCTCCTTATTGAGATATTTTGTGGAATATACCGTAGTAATTATTGTGTATACTTGTGGATCCCAATTTACGATTTGTTGATTATACTGAATCGTTACTTAGGCCAGTGAATTTTATTTATGCTCCCTTGCCGTACCTCTTTTTTTTCAGGAAGTGTTTGGTAGCGCATCTTATCGTGTGCCTATATGTGCGATTAGCAAAGAGCTGGGTTACTGCTACCTGGCGCCCATTTATTTTATTTTCAGCTGAAGCTTTGAGTCTCCGATTTTAACCCACGCCCTCCTCTGGCTGAGAAGCCGGCCGCTCTTGCTTACCGCCCCCCTCTTTACCACCAGAGTATCGGTAATTAGCGGTAACAATTTTTCACGGCGAATGTTGTTTTGGCGGCTAGTGGGGATATTATTGTTAACAGGAACTTAGGTAGAGGATGGCATGGTGAATTTATGGAACTAATGATCAGTCTTAGGGGTATTTCCTCTTTGTGTATCTTAGGTAGACCATATAGGTAAAGCGGTTTGCTGTAATGCGAAGTAAATTTCATTCTCTGGAAGTTTTATAACTCCTCTTTGTGTGTATACAACGTCTGGTATATTTTCCGTTCGACCTTAGGTCTTGGGTCTGTGGGAGGTCCTTCTCAGGACTAACTAGGAACACCTGAAAACGGGAATAGATAAAAACTCCCGAAACGTTGTGTGACAGTGGAAAGAGTCCGATAAAAACATATCATAATAGACCACTGCCAAAAAATGACATTCAGAGAACAACTTTTCTTCCGTTAATTTCTGCTATTTCAATTACCTTTTGGTTTTTACTTTAGAGGTTATTTTTTCGGTCACAACGATCTTTGCATTTAGATACAAGACTTCCACCGTGCTAGCTGAACCTTTATTCATCTGACCACAGATTTTGAAACATTCACTTTTTCCGCAATTTGAAATTTAGACGTAATAATATCTATATTTGTGCCTTTTTCAGGGCATACATGTCTATTTCGTCCCATTGTTAGAAACTTATTCAATCCAACAAATTAAACAGTTCTACTCGATGTACACAAGTTTTGACTGACAAAAACGAACGGGAGTTTTTGATAACGTCGCTTCGCTTTAATCTGAAATCAAAACTGTTACAAAATTAGTAAGCAATGACTTGTTTAATTTGATTGGTTAACGTCAGTTTGAATCTGCCATTTTAGTTTTAATTGTGGCTTAATCGAGATCCTGAAAAATATGGTACGCTTAAGTAAAAAGGCGAGTACTATTGAGTACTGGCGAAGACGATTACAAATTATCGTTAATAAAAGTGGTGGGCATAAATTATTATTATAATTATTATTGTATTTCCGTAAGTTCGAAATAATAAACTTTTACATAAAACAACTTTCGCCCTGTGTCTTTGTAGTAAAAGTACTTCACTTCCATCTATAAGATAAACATTGAGCGTTTCGATGGTATAATATCCATTTCAAAATATTAATGTCTTACGAATATACGAGGCTATAAGATCTGTACCGTTTCTTGGTCCACTGTGTATATTATCTCATACAGTCCTTAGAGGCCCAAGGCTTGTTGAGTTATCTATTTCCATTTCTTTCTGTCCATAGGCGCCTGTAACCAGTTTGTAACACGAAGTTCTTTGAGATCCACCCTCACTTGGCCCAACCATTTGCTTCTAGGTCTTCCCCTCCTCTTTCTTTCTGCTACTCCAAGTTTCAAAATCAGTTTTTTGACTCTATTTTCTCCCAATCTCGCCACATGCCTAACCAAAAAATCCTTTGCGCTTTAATCTCCTGGGTTATACTAGGATTTGCGTACAATTTCCAAACTTCTGCGTTCGATCTTCTTTCCCAGCGGTTCTCGACTTTTTACTTCCCTCATCTGAAAGACGAAGAAAGTATTGTAATCACGAAAAAATCACCTTCCGAGATTTTTTCAGATCTTCACGTTTGAGGGTCCCTAGATGACGAAAAACAGGTTTTCTCAATTCCGTCTGTCTGTATGTTCGTCTGTTGGCACTATAACTCAAAAAGTATTTGTTGGAGGAAGATAACATTTATTACACACATTATATATACACCTGGCATAAAACCGTAAAAATTTCAGACAAATATATACAGTGTAAGAACCTTAAAAAAATAAAATTTTCTTTATATTTGCGTTAATTTTAAAATAGAAGGAGGTAATAATTTTCACATAGGTTAGGCTTTATAGTTGCCGAAAATAGGACTCAAAAAAAGAGTGGAAACGTTTCAACAATAAGACCGTTCTGTTCAAGAGAGGCGCGCGCCGCACTCGTTCCACTGTCTCGATGGCGCAGACGAAAAGTCGATGTGGTTACAATCTGCTTCGCAGATGCGGCGAAGTTCAAATCCCCCCAGCGGGTTAAATTTTTTTATTTCAAAATGTATTTAATGTATTAGAAACGTAAAAATATTTTTACTCCTAACTTAATTTGATTTTTAAAATTAGTTAGTGTCACAATGTCTACGAGGGAAGTTCTGGGTAAAGCCTTTTACATATTTTTTACCTTTAAACATTTTTCGAAGTATATTTTGCTCCCACATGTCCAAGCTTTTTTGGTCACGCTTATTACGTATCCACAATTCACCTCTATATGTCACAACTGGTCGTATAATAGTTTTGCTTCCCTTAAACAAACGTGTACTCACTTCCATACTATCTTCACCTGGGTTCGCAATTGTCACATCGAAGTAGTTAAACTCGAACACTTCTCTAAACAAATTAATATTTCTGCCCTTCACCTATTGTGACAATTATACCTCCAGCCGGCTTTTATGGGTAGCCCGTATTCCCTAGCAGTTCTTTAGAACCTCTGAAATATATTCTGCATTTTTGTTTTCTTCCTGGTGATCAGCGTCGAATCATCGGAGTATGCAACACCCTGATAAATCGAACTTTTGGTATGTAGCTGACTCTCTCGAGTTACTTTTTCCAGAGGCAATTTAAACAATGTCGATGATGATGGATCTCCCTGTCTTAGACCTTGGTTAACATTGAAGGCCTCTGATTACCCTCAATACGAACTTTACTTTTAAATTCCCTTAACGTCATTCGTGTCAGTCTTATCAGCTTGTCCAGGATTCCTAAATTTTCCATCGTTTGATACACTTTATTTCTTCTTACGTTGTCGTACGCCTGCTTAAAGTCAATAAATATCACAAGCAAAGGTAGATTGTGCTCATAACTCATTTGATATTAACTGCTCTATTACGATTATCTGGTTTGTATCTGAGAAAACCGCATTGGTAGTAGCCAATTACTGCTTCTGCCCTTTCGTTTACTTTGCTTTTCAGATAGATTACTAAGACTTTATATGATAAATCTAGCAATGCGATGCCACTGTAGTTGTCGCAACTGGTTTTATCACCTTCTTCATATATCGGGCATAGTACCTCCGACCAACTTGCTAGCATCACTTCGCGGTTCCATATTTCGACTATATATTCGTATAACCTGCGATATAAACTTCCTGCACCTAGTTTTAGCAGTTTTGCAATAATTCCATTATCAGCGACACCCTCATTGTTCTTTAGCCCTTTGATTGTAGTTTCTATTTCTTCTTGGTTGGTTGTATCTTCGTGGGAGTTGTCCGATCCCTCTTCTGGCCTACTCCCGCTGGTTGTTCATCAGTCTCGTTAAAATCGTTGAATGTTTCTTTGAAGTGCTCTTCCCACCTTTTTGTGTTTTTCTCTTTCCCGAAGATCAAGTTACCTTCTTTATGCTTACAGTATATGAATCTCCCCTTGAAACCTGTTTTCTCCCGTTGCACATTCTGGGAAACATTCCTGATCTCCTTATTTACAAAATTATCCTCTACTTTTTGTAACCATTGGCCGATCTTCACTTATTTTCTAGGTTCTTGGAAATTAATTCTCATTTCCTGACTTGATTTTTGTTTACAAGGGCCTCTATACATTCGTTGTCAAACCAATTTGTCGGGTTCAATGGTTTGTTGTTTGCTAATAATACTTCAGATGTTTTTAAAATTGCTTCTTCAATATTTTTCAATTTCTGTATTTTTTAATCCATTTAGTTCTTCCTGTAATTCGTATTTATATTGTAGTATAAGCGTTTTACTGCAGTCATTAATTTTCTTGATATTTTTTCTTCTAGTTCTTTTTTCCGTTTTTTCATTGGTCTTCGCCCACATACCTTTAACCTGTTATGGTAGTCATCTGAATCGAAGTCTGCTCCTCTACAACTTCTCACATCCTTAATGGCCTCTATGTTGTTAGTTGCTACCAAAACGTGATCTATTTGGTTTGTCCGGTGATATCCAAAAGTTCTTATGTAATAACATGATACATTTTTTAAAATTAGATTGCGTATAATGTAACAGATGATCATCTGATTTGTTTTTTTTTGTACAACTTTAGTATAAGGTTCTGTCTATTGTCCATGCCTACCATTTCACCTTCTGATTGGTCACTTCTGCTTAGTTGAATTCACGCCAACATGAACAAGCAGTGATTCCAAACAAGCCACCAATATTGCGCTGTAGCACTGGTTAGTTGCAGCCTTTGATCGTTTTTTTAATGCTCCATAAGATTGTTTGGGTACCGCTGATCACAGTGATGTCTGAAGTTCGATTTTTGATCATGAGCAATAGGCAGAACCTTCTACTAAACATTTTCCGTTTTTTCATGGATATGCTGATTTATTGCAGAAGTAGTTAAACTTTTCAGTCACTTTATATAAACTGTCGTCTGCGTTGATTGTTTATAACAAGTCTGTCCATTCCATCTAAATTTACAACTAGAGGCGCTGCTATCGCGTGCCAGTACAGTGGCTATATAAGGACAGTGTGGTCAATTTTAAAAAGGCAGCCATTATGAGTCGTCTTTGCTACAACCATCCACGCCCTTAGGTATTGTTCTGTGCACGGCCTGCTGAATTGTATGACAAACGTCACCTTGCAAAATTATGACATAAACGTAATTTTATACGGACTGGACATATGTGAAGTTCCGAGATCCTTTAGAGAGCGCTGTATACTTGTGTGCTTACACACACGTATATTAATGATGCTCTTATTCCACTTTTATAGTAAATAACTATTGTGTATTTTGCTTTTTCGTTTTCGTTTCAGCCGTTTTTAAACGAACACCTAGAGATATAATAAACTTTTTTAATTGATGGAAAGTTGCAATATGTTTTATCTTACAGTAGCGCCTATTACCATACATTATACAACCGTTTTCAGTGACTAAAATGAAGTTTTATTCACAAGTGAGTTTTCATTATTTATACTACTGCATTGTTGGTAGCACTGTCAAGCTATGTCAAATTCGTAAGTTTCAGGTTAAGTTTTGCGTCAGTCTGTGTCAAATAACAAACAAAACCTAACCTACGAACCTCGAATTTGACATAGACTGACAATACACGTCAGTACTGCCAATACACTTCAGTACTGTCAAACGTATATCACAAATCATAGGCGACTAATTATAAATTTATTTCGCGACATATTCTGACTGCGCAAACTATTTAGGCATAAGAATTGCTACTGTAAGATAAAACGTCGTATATCACACGTGAGCGAAATGCCGTTATAAGCTCGTGAGAAATTGTATCGCTCGTGCTGGGGCACTCGCGATTCAAAACTCTCACTCACAGACCTTTCAGAAAATGGATTTTTCGAATGTTTTAAAAAGTGGTTTGAAAGAATGTACAAGTGTATTAGTCTGAATGGAGAATATTTTGAAAAACAATAAAGATTTTTTGTTAAAAAATGCAACGATCTTAATAACTAACAATTTTCAGCGCAACCCTCGTAATATTTAATTAACTAAAATCACGATCGAGCTGGACGAAGCGTTACAGAATAAATTTGACTTTGACATTTTTGAAATTTAAATGTGGTTGTCAAAATGACGCAAGACATAAAATGGCCGTCAACCAACGGGAGTCGTGGCCATTTATGACCAAACTGTTAACGGTAGTGTATATAAAGCGACTGTAGTTAAACTGCAGTACAGTGTTATTTTGTATGGCAATGACAACACTTTATTTTTGCAGTAGTGTATTGACAAACATTGCAAGTTTTGTATGAAATTGATAAATTATTTAAAAATTAAAGAAATAACAATGTTCAGCAATATTTCTAATCATGAAACTATTATAATGTAGTTCTCTGAATGTAATTTTTTGGCAATGGTCTATTATGGTGTGTTTTATCGGACTTTTTCCACTGTCTAGGGTGTATATCACACAACTAACCAGGAACACCTGAAGACAGGGTAGATCAAAACTCCCGAAACGTGTGATATTATAATATAGCTTTTATAAAAATAAAGCATTTGCCCTAATAAGATGGCCAGGTATAGTATACAGGGTTCCGGATAAAGCATAGATCCAGGAAATCCCCCGCCTGCAGTAAGAGGCGGTTATCTAGAGCATCTGTCTAAATACTTACTCATTCCTATGTATCCTCCTATTCACATAGTGCCGAAGTATTAATTTCGACTTCGACCATTTTTACAAATTTACAATTTTAGTCGCAATCGCTCAATCAATCGCGGCCAATCCAAAATTAATTAAAGGTTTCATGAAACTACATAACTTTTGTGAAGGTAGTGACCACTTTGACGTTAAAGAAAAGCCGAAAAATTGATAAATGCGAAGTATGTCTCGACGGATGGATGTAAACGTTGTAACCATTATCAGGATGATTTTTAGGCCAATATTAATGCAAAGAACTGAAATGTCTTTGTGTGACATTGGTGGTTTTTTTCTTTGTATGTATTTATCGATTTGTATTTTCGTTACCAGTAATAATCTTAAGCGTAATGTAACTACGATGTATGGTGTAGTGGAATACATATTTGACTACCGAGCCAGAGGTCACGAGTTTGAATCTCCGTCTGGGCAAGATTTTTTAAAAGTTTGAATTCTTACTCACTTTAAACTCACCCTTCGATTTTAGAGCTATTTCCCCGTCTAGGCTTCTCAATAATTGGTTACGTCTCCCTTGCGAATTCGGTTCAGCCGAATACTGTGCCGAAGTATCGATAAGGAGCTTATATCTTCTCAAACATAAAAAATGAGGATTACAAAACTAGCCTTTAAAAGATGGAATATCTGGCAGTCAACACCCAAGAGAATTTTTATATTCTTATTAATTACGATATACAGATTAATCAGTAGAGAATTTCAAACATCTGGGTGGCAGCGTGATCAAGCGAGATGGCTTAGGAGCGAAGGCAATAAAGAGTAGGATCTAACAAAGCAGGAAAGTTATAGAAGTACTGAATTATCTATGGTGGGATAAAAAGATATCTGCTGAAAATAGTATATGAATGTAAAGTTTGGAATGCTAATACGCAACTAAAAAGAACTTTGTTATCAGTGTAGAAATAAACAACAATGAAAGGCAATGCTGTAATAATAGAGAGAATAAGTATAAGAAGTTTAAAATGGTTTGCTCAGTTATCAGGGATGGAGGAAGATAGATGGCCTCAGAGAATATTTAGATGGAATTCATTTGGAGAAAGAAGGCAGGGTAGGCCTAGAAAGTCTTGAAATCAAGGATTAAGGGAAGCAATGGCAATCAGAAACTTGGACAAAGATCAAACAAGGAATCGAGAGGTTTGGGAAAAGCGCATTGTTTAAAATTATTCATTATTACCTAAATTGAGATCATGAATAGACAGAAATTTATTGAAGCGTCTTCACAATAAATCGATAGCAATTAATTTTCAAGCTTACTTTTTCAAACTAGTTAATGTTGCTTTTCCTTCTCCTACATTCATATCTTTTGTTTAAAAATTTCATTTAATAGAAAAAACAATAGGGGTTACGTAGCCGTAAATAAAATTTAATGCAGATGCAGAATATCGAACAATTCTTCTTATAAATGAGCCTCGAGTATGTTCAACAACTTACGGATTCTGCCTTATATGGTCGAAAGCATTTATTTAGCATTATATTTCTCAAATGATCAAAGTCGTGAAGAGATTCGGAATAAACTCTTTAAATAATTCCATATACAAAACACAAAGTTAGTTCAAATCTGGTGAACGAGTATGCCAAAACACTGGATCGCCTCGTTCAGTCCAGTTATTCCCCAAAACTTTATTCAAACAATTCTTAACATCTCTCGAAAAATTAACAGGTGCCCCATTATCTGCAGAATATGCATTTTATCTAAAAAAAGGCATATCATCAACAATAATTTGTACTTCATTTTGAAGGAACTCAAGCTATACAAGTTCTATTAATTACAGTGTCCGCCAAAAATTTGACATAATATGGGAAAAATGTTATTCTTGATTTTTCAAAAAAACTTTATACGTCAATAATTTGTGCTTGTCTAAAAACCTATTTAGCCTCTATCATATATACCGAGTGATTTTTACTTATTTAGAAAATGGAGTTTTTCGAAATTGTCAAAATCCAAAAAGTGATATTTTTCGGAAATTAAGTAAGACTTCAATGATATTTTTTAAAGTGTGGTATTTTTAGCTAACTGAACTCTCTCAATGGCAGCAAACTCCTATTTTTAAACTTTAGCTAAATATTAATTTTTCAATTTTTTAAATATTTTTCAAAATTTCACATATCAAGACTTAATATTAAAATTCAGATTTTTTTTGTGAAGACTTTAAAGATTTATCATTGTAAAAAATAATATAAAATGTTAATTACTTCTTTAGATTTTTTATTATTTACCGAAAGGTAGTATATTTGCATAATTTTTACGTATTTTATGCAAGGCGCTGTTTAATTGAAATGTTTTGTAATTGTAATTAAAATCTATTTATATGGCTTCAAGAAACTCTAATCTAGCGCTGTTAATGAATTAATGTTACAAAAATCCTGTAAATGTTCTTTTACAGAGGATATTTTTTAGAACATGTAAGTGGATAAAGAAAAATCTCCCCATTTTGACAATTGTAAAAGAACATTTACAGGATCTTTGTAACAGTAATTTATTAACAGGGCTAAATTAGAGGTTCTAGAAGCCATTTAAATAGATATTGATTAGAATTGAAAAATGTTTCTCCTAAAAAGCGCCTTTCATAGAAAACGTAAAAATTATGCAAATGTACTACTTTCCGGTAAATAATAAAAAATCTAAAGAAGTAATTAACATTTTATATTATTTTTCCCAATTATTAATCTTTAAAGTGTTCACATAAAAATATTTGTGAATTTTAATATTAAGTCTTGATATGTGAAATTTTGAGAAATATTAAAAAAATTGAAAAATAAATTTTTAGCTAAAATGAAAAATATTAGGGGCTTGCTGGCGTTGAGATTTTTCAGTTAGTTAAAAATAACACACTCTAAAAGAATCTCATTGAAATCTTACTTAATTTCCGAAAAATAGCAAAATAAGTTTTTAGACAAGCATAAACTGCTGACGTAAAAAGTTTTTTTGAAAAATCAAAAATAAAAATGTTTCCCATATTATGCCGACTTTTTGGCGGACACTGTATATAGAAGAAAAATGGACCTAATCATTGGTCTCTGAAAACCGCAGCCTATACGTTAATAAAGACACGCTTTTGATAGTGACTTTCAATTATTTTATGGGAATTTTCAATACTCTACACGTGGGCTTTATGACAATTAAAAATTTCATTACACGTAAAAATTGCTTCGTCGGAAAATAAAAGGTTTTCGGGAAAATCAATGTTTTGTTCATTTCGGTGTCATTCTCAATGAAAAAAAGTTCGCTAGTCTCCAAATTTCCTTAATCTAAGGCTTGAACCGGTTTGAAGTAAAGGGTGTTCATTAGAATTTGTGGTCTAGTCGGCTTTGAAACTGATGAAGTCATATCGTGCATTAAATCATATGGCTGATAACTGACACTGGTGACACTGTAAGTCTATGTCAAATTCGATGTTAACAGGTTAGGTTTTGCGACAATTTGTCTCAAAACTGACGCAAAACCTAACCTGCTAACCTCGATTTGTGGACATATGTTAATTAGGATTTTTGAACTAATTTTTGACTGTAGAACACGCTAGTGAAGTATGGCATAATCGATGTGAGACACCCTGTATACATTAACACCCAGTTTTCAATTGGTAGCATTAATACTTCAAAACATATCAAGACAGGCGACTATATTGATGCGGAAGTCGACGGTATAGTCAATCAGTAGTTAAGAAATTGGTACAAAAAAAAAAACGATGGTTTAACAAACACATACACAAGCAAAAAGTAACGCAAAAATCCCCCCGTCTTCAGCTGTATACTTTATAAGTATGACTTTAATAATTCGATTTAATCTTGATACAAACGACGTTATACGTGTATGTGATGCAACACATCATACACAGCTATCAAGCTGGAAATGGTCATTCCACTTTATAATATAAGTTACTTAGTTACTCTATGTTGTAAGTAGTAGATTCGTCATAAAATCAGCTATTTATTGATCTTCATTTTAACTTATCTACACTGTTAAATACTGTCGGAACAGCTTTGAATATTAATTGTTCCTGTCGACTAGAAAGACAATATTTCAGTCTCGGACTTATATGCGTGAAATATTCCTAAATATTTGATAGTTTTAATGGAAAAATTAGTAAAAAGTAATAGACAATGTGTATTGTTAAAGCCTCTATAGTAACAGAGTCATATTTTCATAATGAATTGTACAATTGTTTAGGCAATAAAATCCAAAACGATCAAAAATAAAATTGATCGCGGAAGCTAATGAAAAATACTGTCTACACTGCACTTTATAGAACTAAGTACATTTGAACTACACTTAACTAGTTAGTTCATGTAATTTTAACATAGTGCAATAAGCTGCACAAATATGCAAACATATGGGTTTTAAACCACATTTATAGATTAAATTGGTAACAGGTAACATTAAAATAGCAGTGGAAACAAGATGTTGAAAGTGAATTTTAAACTTCAACAAAAATTGACAATTCTACGCCAATAAAACGCATGCTACATATTAGGCAAATTGTATTGTCTTGTCCCGAGTTTAAGTTTACTTTTGATCTTCTTGTATAAATATAGAGTGCTTTCGTAAAGTAGTGGATAAATCGTTAAAAATTCAAGGAATAACGCTGGGACCCATCGATTTTTATTTTTATTTGCCCATTTTTCCAACTAAAATGCATATACACAGGGTGACCCGCGTAGAAGGTATGACTTAATCGATATTTTTTAAATAGCATCCCTCTTTTCATTACGGAATTTGAACGAACGCATTTTTTTACTTACGCTAAGCTAATCTTTGAGTATAGGTGACATGACCAAAAATTTAGAAAAAAAATTGCGAAATACTAAATTTAATTTTAGGAAGTATGATTTTACGTTGTTATCAATAACATCAATCAATAAAAAACATGTCGGTCATCTTGGTTAGTATCAGACAGACAACGGTGCACAATTTGAACATTTAATTTAGTTGGTTTTGAAATTATCATTGCAATTAAATTTAGTATTTT
This sequence comes from Agriotes lineatus, assembly GCA_940337035.1. NCBI lineage: Eukaryota > Metazoa > Arthropoda > Insecta > Coleoptera > Elateridae > Agriotes > Agriotes lineatus. Next base: position 133,143 of record CALNHX010000611.1, on the reverse strand, counting down.
GCAATTTATTTTTTTTTCTTAATATTTAGTCATGTGACCTATACTCAAAAATTAGCTTAGCCTAAGTAAAAAATGCGTTCTTTCAAATTCCGTAATAAAAAAGAAAGTTGCCATTTAAAAAAATGGATGACGGCATACCTCCTACGTGGTCTTCCTGTCTGTATGCATTTTATTTGAAAAAATGCGCAAATAAAAATAAAAATCGGGGGGTCCAGCGTTTTTTCCTTGAAATTTTAACGAATTTACTACTTTACGAAAGCACTGTATGATCCTTACTGATACACTGGCAGATTTTCTCTTTTGGTTCACATTTTGGTTTTATATTGGCTAAATCAAACCACAGATTCAGTAGAGAGTAGAAGATACCCATATAATTAACAAGAAGATGAAATTAAAGCAGTTAAGAATGGAAAGCTTGAGAGGAAAAAACAAAAATTTTACCAAAAGTTGTTAAGCATCACGGAAGAAAATACAATAGAAACAACTATATAAATAAATCAAAGAGAAGATATTGGATATGGAGAAAGTATTATGAAAAAAAAGTGTGAGCCAATGGGAATAGATATTGGAGAGTAAACCCTTTACACGCTCCAGTTTGTAAGTCTTGCGTCTCCATGCTCACATTTCTAAGGCATCGATTTTTTTCGCTTTGAGGCTCATATGGTTCACGATTCTGGCGCATATAGAAATATTGGAAACACTAATGTATCTTTGTGTTGCGGCCTATGTTGTTCTTTTTCCAGATATTAGTTAACTGGCCCACTGCTGTTTTGGCTAATTGTATCCGCGGCTTTATTTCTTGTATACAATTGCCGGTATTGTTTATTGTGGGATGCGGAAAGTTCGTTCTCTACATTTCTTTCCCCACATTTCCCACTTTCCCCAGATCTCGTACCCGGAAACTTCGTTCCCGAGCGAGCTCAATTTGTCTCCTAAATTACAAGGTGTTGAAAATGAGTGCAGCGATCGGAATACAGTTAAATAATGAAATATATTTTAATTAATTTATTTATTATAATAAACTTATAAAAACAAAATAAATTGTATTTTTTAAAAATGACGGTTTAATTTAAGTATCTTCCTGATATTTTGTATAGGGCCATAATTTCTCATTCTGGATAACTTTTCTTAGTAATATTTTGCCGTATCATGAACAAAAAGGATAGTTTATCTGAAATGAAAATAGTTTTTGCTTAACTGTCAAGGCCGACTTGTTTTTGAAAAACTGAAAATTTTCTTAAAATTCTCTACAAACCAAACAGGAATTATAATTCATATAATAATATAATATAAAACTAAAATAAAATGTAATTCCCTCTTGTATAGTCTGACCATCCAAATCTGGTTTTTTACTTCCTTTTACCGTAAAGGAAGTATTGGATTCACCCCAAAAATTCGAAATTGAGTTTTCAACAGATCTTCACGTTTTAGAGTCCCCTGATCCCAAAAAACATATTTTTTTTCATTGGTCTGTGTGTCTGTCTGTCTGTGTGTCTGTCTGTCTGTGTGTCTGTCTGTGTGTCTGTCTGTGAACAGAATATCTCAAAAACGAAAAGAGGTATGGCGTTGAAACTTCATATATAAGTTTTGTGTACTATGTAGATGAGACAGCAAGCTTTTTAAAAAAATCGCATAACCGGAAGTAGGTGTTTACTCTTGTGATTTTTTAGTTTTTTTCGATTTTTTCAAAAACGGCTCTAACGATTTTTTTCAAACTTTACATTTTTATTACATTTTTAATGTGCATTAACGTGAGATAGGTGATTTTCCAGTTGAATACTTCTAAAGTGCGTTTCTTTTGTTTTTTTTTCTATTTTTTTATTAACTCCTATTTTAAATAGAACACCCGGTATATTATTACATTTTTTAATTCTGCTTAAGATTTTAGAGAAAATTTGTCTCTTCAACTAACGCTCTATTTTGTACCGTTTTTGTAGAATTCGTAATTTTTGAAAATTTTTGACAAATGCTTAAAAATTAAAAATTAAATATTTAACTAATTATAAGATCACTGTAAAAGGAAGTTGTGTGAGTGTATCACACCAGATTTTTATTTTTAAGGTTATATGTCAAATATGTTTATTTCTATGCACTCTTCGTGTAAATATATATAATGCATCAAACAACCCTACGTTAATTACCAGGTCTGTATTAGTAAAAAAAATGCTAAAGTTACATGTTAACCTGTTTCTTGTAAAGCTTTGCAAACAAAAAAATCAAAATAAATAGAAACTAGAAGTAATTGAACAGGTCAGAAGTAAAAGGGCCCAGTGACCTATATTGTCAAACGTGACTAAAGCAAATATATGTTTATTTTAAACAAAAGTATTTAAGTGGTACATTTTTTTGCTTCTCCTGTAAAGTTAAAAATCTGCATTTGGGCCGTTCTTCTAACCTGTTCAATTGTAACTAATAAGATTGCACCTTATCTAAAAAACGAAACAAAATGCAAAAGGAGTAACTATTGTGGTATGATCATTAATCAATTAATATCTACTAACAATAAAAAATTATTTAAGAATAAACAAGAATGTACTCGTAGTTCATAATGCGTAATACTTTAAGCTATCTTTAGGCAAGCCTCAGTATTGGTGTCACTTCACTGGGTTAAGTTGTAGCGTTATTGTTTGGACATAAGGAGTTTTTGCAGATGGGGGTGTTGCAATTATCTCAAGTAATTCACTACGTCGCATAGTTAAGCAAAACGTGTTCCACCTTTAAACGAGGGGTTGGCACAGCCATAGCTAGCTCTGACTCTCGGTAGAAAAAATGGTGTGAGTAAGAGCTAGGCAGCAATTCTTAGGGCCGGTTGCAGAAAGCAATGTTAAGTCTGGTGTTAGCTAACATCGCGTCAAAGTGAACAAAATCGCATCAAATTTTGTTTACTAATGTATTAGTTACCATAAGCATTTGAGATTTGATTCATTTTTGTTCACTTTGACGTCGCGTTAGCTAACACCAGACTTAACATTGCTTTCTGCAACCGGCCCTTAGAGTTTTAAAATAATCTTCATGAAACAACATTTTGGGCGCCTGTCGTTCAACACAACATAACAAATCTAGCTATAAATCTTATCAACATCTACCTTAGAGTTACAGGCTTTACACATATAAAAATGCACAGGTTGAAGGGGGGTTGTAACAAGATAACACAGCACATTAGCAATATGGGCATTTAATTTATCCTAACAGTCAACAGTAACAAATAAGTTATTTACGAAAAGCCAGCAAGACTAAAATGGCTCACTACAATTATAAGGCAAAACCTATTGCATAAAAGCATAAATTGACACATAAATGGAATCAAACCATCAATAATATTGTGTCCAATATATGAAAATTGTAACAAATGATATTCGGAGGCAATACAAACATCCGGATAGCTTTTTTTTTACTCGAAGCTTTCTTCGATTGCATGTAAAAAGTTGAACAATTGAAATATTTAGTGCCAGGCGCCTCAAGGACACTTGCGGAAATAAGTAGAAGGTACATAGAAAATTTCAGTCACCTGAATTGATGAAAAACTAGCAAACAAGCTAGAATTTTATCGCGTACAGTTTGGTAATCGAAGGTCTTCGTAGAACTGTTTATTCTCTGGCAGTATCCCTTTACCGAAAGCCCTGCTAGTTAAAACAATGTTAAATCCCCGGAGTTGGCTTTTAAAATAAAATGGATCGAGCTTAGCCTCTTTTGATTACGGCTCGCTATCGAATGAACGACCGCACCGAGAATTCTTTCCAAGTGTCAAACTCGAATGTCGAGCGTTCCTTGGGCAAAATATAATTCATGCAACACCAAGAGCTGGGCTCACGGAAAAACCATATTCGAAAACAAACTGCTTCGCGGAACTATTTAATATCGCAACGCAAAATAAAATGGGGCGTTACAAACACATCAATATTTTTTTTGAAACTGGCAATGAAGTACCTCGAAATCGTAATTAAAATACGAGAAATCGGCAGTGAAGTGATCCATTGTTTTACAACTTTTTGTAGGTGGCAAGGCGATAAGTAAACGTCAACCGACGTTAACATAATCTACAAAAGTTGGTTAAAATGTTGTAATTGTTATCTCTCATGCGGTTCATTTGCCTTGGCACTACGAGCATCGGCAATTAAATTCACATTTGTGATAAAAAGCTAAACTTCAGTGCTTTTGTACACAATAGTAGTTTGTATACCAAGGCCCACGAATATGGATTTAGTTGCTGAGGCCCCTAGGGCCAAGGCAAATAAGCTACATGAGGGATAAAAAGGAACTTCAGTGCCAAGGCATACACTAAATATGTTTTATTTGAAATCTAAAAATTCTGAAATTGTAACTTTGGCTTTTGATTAAGCGCTACCGCACTTTAATTTCAAATTAAAAGCGCTTAATCTTCGCGTTTTTGGCGTTATAAAATTTCCACCCCGCTCGAGTCGCGAGTTCCTCGTTCTGCGCGACTGGAACGGAGCATTGTTCACAGCGCATTCCTTCCACCAAGCGCTGCGATACCCAGCGGAACTAGAACTTATAAAATGAAATTTCTCGCCGTCCGGAGCACCAGAGATTATTCTGAGGAAACGAACCTCGCTTCTCCAGGCCGATCCCGCGGCTCCAGCTGAGGAGGGCTTCGTGCCTACCTCAGCTGGGCCACCCGAAATATATCATTTCGCTAATTAATCCGAGAAACCAGCCCAGGCCTTAATTTCCGTGGCGTCCGCCGCGGAAGGCCTCGCTTCTCGCAGACCAGAAAATTTCGAGAGAATCTCGAACTAGCTTCCTTAGGTACCCGCTTAAATTCAAATCCGTTTATGCCTGGAGATCGGAATAAACTAGATTTAAATTTCTCTAAGCCCCGCGTGACCGTTTAGGTGCAAATTTCCGTTTAACGTTTAATCAGTTTATGGCTGGAAGATCGGAATAAACTGTATTGGACAATTTAAATTTTTCTAAGCCCCGGCCGACCGTTTGGATGCAATTAATTTATGAATGGTTATCGTAATAAATTAATAGGGTGCATTTATCAGTTCGGCGGTCCTTAGAGACTCCTGAAATTCAATTAACGTACCGCTGGGCTTCGGCTAGTTGAAATTTATCACGCATTAATAAAATCTACTTAAATATCAAACACATCCGAGTGTTTAAGGGCGATAATTCAAGTTTGTGCAAAGCACTGAAGTTCATATAAACGATTGATTAAATTTACCTACATTTGAGTACATTATTGCTAAATCGTCCTAAGTTTAGCTTTCGGGCCTTAAAAATAGTTTCGCATTTTTCGGGCAAATATGCCGTTTCTAAAGACAGCAGAACTCCATACTTACCCTGTAGAAATATATTTTGTCCATTTTGGAGAATAACCTTAACACGTGTACTAATCCAGATAAGATTGCCTGGATTTCGACCCAAACGCTAGGTCAAGCTCTCATCCGGGCATAAAGTCACTAACACTTAGCTTTAATCAGTTCTTTTATAATTAAAACAAACAAAAATTATCCCGCGTATTTACATTAGTTCGAGCTGTGACTAATTCGTTTATGTTCCAGATCTGCCAACACCAGCTCTAATCCCTTGCTCATTTCGATAACCGTTCGTAGCGACGGCGTCTACAACGCCCATGTGAATGAGGACCAGCCACCGGATAGGTATCAAATATGGGATGCGGAAAGTTCGTTCCCCACATTTCGTTCCCCACATTTCGTACCCCACATTTCGTTTCCGGGATATTTCGTCTCCTCACATCTCGTACCCGGAAACTTCGTTCCCGAGCGAGCTCAATTTGTCTCCTAGATTACAGGGCGTTGAAAAACGAGTGCAGCGATCGGAATACAATTAGATAATGAAAGACATTTTAATTAATTTATTTATTATAATAAACTTATAAGAACAAAATAAATTGTATTTATTAAAAATGACGGTTTAATGTAAGTATCTTCCTTATATCTTGTATACGGCCATAGTTTCTCATTCTGAACAACTTTTATTAGTAATATTTTGCCGTATTATGAACAATAAGGGTAGTTTACCTGAAAAGAAAATAGTTTCTGCATAACTGTCAAGGTCGACTTGTTTTTGAAAAACTGAAAATTGTCTTAAAATTCTCTACAAACCAAGCAGGAATTTTTATTCCTATAACATTTTTATGTAAAACTAAAATTAAATTTAATTTCCTCTTGTAAACTCAATCCGGGCACACATACCTTTCTTAGGTATAATAAATAAATTAATTAAAATATCTTTCATTTTTCTAACTGCATTCCCATCTCTGCACCCGTTTTTCAACATCCGGTAATCTAGGAGACAAATTGAGCTCGCTCGGTAACGAAGTTTCCGAGTACGAGATGTGGGGAGGCGAAATATCCCGGGAACGAAATGTGGGGTACGAAATGTGTGGAACGAAATGTGGGGATCGAACTTTCCGCAAACCATCAAATATTATATAACTTGTACATAATTTCGCAAATCATTTATTTTATTATTTTCACAATTAAATGGTGTTGAATAAATTTATGTTTCGTTACTTGATGTTCTTTAAATCAGCCCAAGTGTTAATAAATCGACACTAGGCCCAATTAGAAGCTACCATTCATAAGGGCACATTTAGTTAATTCTACAGATTAATATAACCTGATATATATATATATATATATATATATATATATATATATTCATCCTGCCATCAATTTAGCGTCCGTACGTAGTGCATTTACATTTAATGTGACGTCCGTGTGCATATGGCGTCCGTATACCGGACGCCACTTTGCATCACCTTGTTAATAATTTTTTATGAATCAGTGCGTCATCTAGAAACCGTCTACGAAAATAGTGGTGGACGCCAAATTGATTATATTGTGACAAAATCTGTATACTTACAGTTCGTAGAACTTCCGCTAGTTGCGCTGTGTTACAAACAATATACGGCGACCATATAATATAACCATATATATAATACCGTTAAAGTGGCTTCCACTCGTGTGGCAACATTGCACAAGTGTTCAGGTTTCAGCGTTGTGTAGGCGTTCTGGTGATAACTAGATCCGCGATAAATACAATGAATTCGGCGAATATTAAATATGTTAGTTAAGTAAAAGATCCGTGATTTCATTTAGGCAGTATGGTTGATGGAGTAATTAGATAATAAGCGATAGTTTTACCAGTGATCAACCACAATCTTTTATTTGGCTGAAAATGTATGTCAAAAACGCGGGACTTTTAAAACAATAAGCTGACCTAGCTTTCACTACCTTTGGTTAATAGTTTATTACTTATATGTAATTTTAGAGTTACTTTATTATTAATCAATGATTAATTCACTTATCTTTGCCTTACTTAGGTTATTATTTATTCCCTAATTGGGGTTGAAACAACTAAAATAATTACTTGTGTTCAAGGTTACGAAATGCCTGTTTAGCCCGAGGATTAATAAATTTGTCGATGAAGGCATGTAGTAGCCGTTGTAGTAATTGTACTTTGAATTTCAGTTTTGTTTATAAAGAATTGTCATCTTGCTGATATACAGGGTGTTGTCGTGCTGAAATATGTTTTATATCTTTTATACGGAGTATTATGTGAGAAAATAAGAGGTGGTCCATGGGAGCGGGAAGTTTTGAAAATGTTAACTATGCATAATTGGTTGTGGATTTTTATTTTAAATTGTCTGTCATTGTACGCCATTTACCAACCATGGAAAAGTGGTTCGGCAAACAAAGTACTTTTGTGATTAAATCGTAGTGCGAAAATAATAGCTGTGTGGAATTAATTTCCCGGTTTGTTATCACGGGACAGTGCCCTCTGCCCATTTCAGAAAGGGGTTGGTTGTAAATTTGAAGAAACAGATTCAACTAAACATGTGAAACATAATGGTCAAACAAAAGTGTTAAGATCCCTGTTAACAATAATCATATTAGAGCAGCTATAGAACGCATTCCAAAACGTTCAGTTCGAATATTTTTGGCTTTTATTGATAAAGCAAGAAATATCGCAAGTTGAAAAGGAAAATAATGAAGCAATTACCTAGAGTTCCGTTAGATAGGTAGGGTCGTGTTATACAGAATTTTAACAACCATCTTCAACAGTGCATACAGAGAAGGCGGATGTGTTTGTGCAAATAAAGACATTATTATTATTATTATTTAGAAATTACACCTTACTACTCGTATACTTTGTTTCAGTTATATTCAATTGCTTTCGGAATTATGTAGTCGGGAGGTTGTGGGTTCGATTCCCGCGGCCGTCTGCTCTGACTCAGGTTTTTGGGTGTTTTTTCTGAGGCAACAGAATACCTTCTCTGAGGCGATTGTCGGGGCAGTACTTCTCCACCTTTCCTGGACTTTGTTCTATTCTCCACCCCTTCTTCCTCTCGACCATTCTAGAATTTCCATTTTTGACTGAAGAGGGATGCAAGGTCTCTCTAGCAGCCCGTCCCCAGTTAGGGGAATTGAAATTACATTGAACCGATACCTTTTTACTTCCTATTACAATAAAGGAAGTATTGGATTCGCCCCAAAAATTCGAAATTGAGTTTTCAGATCTATGTTTTAAAGTCCCCTAATCCCAAAAAACATGTTTTTGTTCATTGATCTGTCTGCCAGTCTGTCCGTCTGTGTGTCCGTGTGTGAACAGCATATCTCAAAAACAAAAAGAGGTATGGCGTTGAAACTTCTTATATTAATTTTGTGTACTATCTAGCTGCGACAGCAAGCTTTTTAAGAAAACCGCATAAGCGGAAGGATGGTGTTTACTCTTGTAATTTTTAGGGTTTTTCGATTTTTACTTCATTTTACGATAAAGGAAGTATTGGATTCATCCAAAAATTCGAAATTGAGTTTTCAATAGATCTTCACGTTTTAGAGTCCCATGAACCCAAAAAACATGTTTTGTTCATTGGTCTGTCTGTGTCTGTGAACAGAATATCTCAAAACCTAAAAGAGGTATGGGGTAGAAACTTCATATATATCTTGTGTGTACTATCTAGATGCGACAGCAAGCTTTTGAAGAAAATCGCATAACCGGAAGTATGGTGTTTACTCTTGTAATGTTTAGGGTTTTTTAGATTTTTACATTCTTTTACAATAAATAAAGTATTGGATTCACCCCAAAAATTCGAAATTGAATTTTCAACAGATCTTCGCATTTTAGAGTCCCCTGAACCCAAAAAACATGTTTTTGTCCATTGGTCTGTTTGTCAGTCTGTCTGTGTGTCTGTCTGTGCCTGTGTGTGAACAGCACATCTCAAAAACGAAAAGAGGTATGGCGTTGAACCTTTATATACAGATTGTCCGGATTGTATTCGGAACATGGGAAATTAATGAGTGCTACAGGGATAAACAGATAAAATTAGTAGGTATGACAGAGATAAAACATATCAAAATTTATCAATATACCAATGGACACATTCAAAACTTTTCATGGATGCTCATATTTTAGACATCTGTCATTAGAAATTTCAAAATGCAGTACACGATAGCAGAAAAGGTTCAAATTATTAAATGGATTTATGCTGGGAACTGAATTAATGAAACTATAAATTCATTTGAAAATCGTTCCATTCCTTCACGTTCAGGCATATCCAGAATTGTTTGTAATATTGAAAAAATGTTAGTGACACTAATGACAGCTGAGCTTAATTTATTTTAAAAACTTGTATATCCATGAAAAGTTTTGAAAGTGTCCATTGGTATACTGATAAATTTGGATATGTTCCTTCTCTGTCATACCTACTCATATTATCTGTTTCTCCCTGTTGCACTCATTAATTTCCCATGTCCCGAGTACAATCCGGACAATCTGTATAAGTTTTGTGTACTATCTAGATGCGACAGCAAGCCTTTGAAGAAAATCGCATAACCGAAAGTATGGTGTTTATTCTCATAATTTTTAGGTTTTTTTTCGATTTTTACTTCCTTTTACAATAAAGGAAGTATTGGATTCACCTAAAAATTCGAAATCGAGTTTTCAACAGATCTTCGCGTTTTAGAGTCCCCTGAACCCAAAAAACAAGTTTTTGTTCTTTGGTCTGTCTGTCTGTGTGTGAACAGAATATCTCAAAAACGAAAAGATATATGGCGTAGTAACTTCATATATAACTTTTGTGTACTATTTAGATGCGACAGCAAGCTTTTGAAGAAAATCGCTTACCCGGAAATATGTCGTTTACTCTTTTGCTTTTTCAGTTTTAAATTTTTTTTTCAAAATCGGCTCTAACGATTTTTTCAAACTTTACACTTTTATTACATGTTTAATATGTATTGATGATTTTCCCGTCGAATACCTCTAAAATGGTTTTATTTTGTTTTTTCTTTTTTTTATAACTCCTATTATAAATAGAACATCTGGTATATTATTACATTTTTGAATTCAGCTTAAAAGTTTAAAGAAAATTTGTCTCTTCAATTAACGCTCTATTTTGTAAAGTTTCTGTAGAATTTGTAATTTTTGAAATATTTTGACGAGTGCTTAAAAATTAAAATAGTATATTAAAGTATGAGTGGATAACAAGGTCTTTAAAACACGCGCCAGTTTTCGAGCACGACGGCGTAGCCGGAGTGCTTGAAATAGAGCAAGTGTTTTAAAGACCAGTTATCCACGAATACTTTACGCTATTTTTTATTATACCTCCAATACTGGAAATAAATTACGCACTAAAAACTTATAAATAATTTTTGTCGTGATAAATCGAGAGGGCATAATAATATTGCTACTATAGTTACGAGAATTATTTACGTTTTTGTCGCGTCCATGTCCGTTGTTGCATTCAGTCGTTTCCTTGACAACCTTTAAAGCTCGGCGAGCTTTAATCGCCTGTATTCGCACGCTCAGGCGATTCTGATGCAGGTATAATAAAAATCAAGTTTTTGCCTAATAATTATAAGATCACTGTAAAAGGAAGTTGTGTGCGTGTATCACTCCAGATTTTTACCTTAATTATTCCGTTTTCTAAACTTCCTGCTCCTGTGGATCATCTTATATTTCGGGTCTTAAATTTCAAAAACAACTATTTAATTAAAAAATAGCGTGCTTCAGACACAGAAATTAATGCGTAAACGTCAACTTTTTTACGGTTGTAGAAAAAGGTCTTGTTTGCTATTTCATACGAATTGCAGAAAGTTTTTAGAAACTTCTTAATTTTTAATTATACCGGGTGGTTGGCATACCTCTGAACATAGGCCATTTACATGGCTTATCACGGTTATGCATATTCCTGCTCACCATTTTTTTGGAAAGAAATGGTAGTGCTACTAAATTAAAGAGAATACTTTTCCGCGTCGTTAAGTATCAAAAACTTATTGGATAATGTTAATTGTGCATAAAAATACTATTTTTAAAATTCAAGTTATTTCCCTCACTTATATAAGGTAATACTCGTATCTAAATATCGAAATTAATATTTTTATGCACAATTAACATTATTCAATAAGTTTTTAATACTAAACGACGCGAAAAAGTATTCTCTTTAATTTAGTATTAATGATAATTTATTATTAACTTCATTGCAACAGCTATATTCCACGAAAGAACCCAAATCAAAAAATCTAAGAATACACAAAATATTATTGGACTGTCTAATTTTGACATTACCCTGAAAATGGTTTAACAGATAAACCGAAACATGTAGCGTATGTTAAAAATATATGTTAATTGTTATGAGGAAGACTGTGTTTAATTTACATTAATTTAAGTTGAAGTTTGTTTAAAAAATTTTTTAGTTTAATTTAGTATAGATCCAAAATTCTAAGTAGTTTTCCTCTCAGTAAAACAATTCTACGTATTCTTCATTTGTTCAGATTGCCACATTCCGGTACTCGTTTACTAGTAGTGAGCTTAGTATTTTTTCGAGGCAACGCCATAAAATGCATATCTTAAGTATAACATTCATAACAAATTATTAAGAATAGCGTGATTTGTACGCGACCCTACTCTAATGTGTTAAGTAATATTACTACTTTTACATTTAGTTTGTTACAATCATTTCGGGACATTATGATTATTCTAATATTTTAATAATAATAATACATGCCTTTATTTTCCAAATGCCAAAATTGGGATAGATGTTGGTTGTCTGTGAGAGAAACATTCTAAATATTTTGTTTCTTTTTTATTAATTGAAAATGTTTTGCAATTTTAGGCGTGAAATCAGTTCCCGTTAAAAAATTATTAGTGCTTCAAATGAAAATAATAAATGTAAGTTAACAACAATTCCAGAATATTTTGCGCTGCTTATATAGGTGTATTTTATTTTATCATATTTAAACAACCAAAACTAGGAAAGTTAATAATATTTAAATTTCTCTAACCAATAGAAATTTTGTATACGTAAATCATTAGTAGAAGCTTACTGTTGATAGGGTAAGTAATTATTTATTTAATCGTATGCCGAAATTAATATTCATGAAATTTTGATGCAGTGATACGGTTACATCACACTACACAAGGTAAACATATCTGGAAAAACAAAATAGTTGTAACCTAACATAAAGGCTGAAAAAGAATAATATGACCATATTTTACACCCAATTCAGCCAACAAAATGCATATAAACAAATTTATAACTATAAATAACAAGTATTAACAAGCAGCAACCTGAAATGGCAGAAAAGGGTTCAACCATGTAAATTTTTGAGAAAGGTTGCTCTTTGCGAATTCATACAAAGAGCCGAATCTGCTTATTAACAAAAGTTGTGCCGTAAAACACAATTAAACACAATTAGAATTAACGTTCCGGTTAATCGAATCGTTGAGTAACTTAAAAAAGTATTAAAGTTATAAACTATTATTCAAGTAACCTAATAATGAATTTCATACATTATTTTTGAAGCAAACATAGCACTTGCGCTAGCCTGAGTAAGGCCAAAGCGTCCCGAAATAAATTTTGAATATTTCTAATAATTACCATGGTTACGAAGATAGACTACCGCCGGGCACCATACACTCGAAAAGTAACTAACCACATATACATATTACACATACAGTATGTCCAAAATATTATCCTCCAAATTAGAATGATATGGCATAACAATATTAAATGGTTACACTGTATTTCTGTATAAAAAATATTTGTAAACGAATTATTTACATGTTAGCAGATTATTTAAAAAAAAACTCTTCAAATGCCATATCGGAATGAAAAAATGTAAAAGAATTGTGATAAGAGGTAAACGTAGGCGAGAAGCCCCTGTCCTTTTTAATGGTGCTGTGCAAAATCACATTCAATTAATACTTAAAGTATGGCAAAACTGTGTGCGAACAACCCAATATGTGGTTATAAAACATTGGAAAAGTATGCCAAAGCCTCAGGTGCAAAACCCGGAGACATTTACAACAATGAGGTAGAGAATAGTTATTTATACAACGAGGAGCTAGTGTGCCACTTTTTTGAACGCGTCAGAAAGTTTAAAGAATGAGCCGAAGACTAAAAAACGCAGCACTGCTGAAAATAATGGTTTTTCTATAGAATGCATATACCAAAACTAAAGGACGGACGATAGTTCATTTTATATTGTGTACAATTTTACTCTATTTTTGTATTTTGTATGTTGGGGATGATTTCCATATTTTAATAGTATTACCTTTAATGTCTCATATCCAAATAGAAAGGGAAATAAAAGTCTAATAAAAACTTTTTTTTGTTCAGAATTGATATAAAAAATGAAGTAAACAATTAAAATTTGGTTTGTTGTGACCGAGTACGGACGTGAAATTGTGCAAGTGGCGATAAATTACTGGTTTACGCTTTATCTCATTAAATTTCACACTGCGTAAAGTAGGAATAAGGAAGAAGCAGCAACAAAATAGTAAAGTGCCAAGAAGTGTAACGAATTCTTAATTTTAAAGCATCTATAGGAACTTAATAGTTACATGCAAACCGGTAGGGCGCCAGCGTCGCAAGGCCGCAGCTTATCGGTCAAGGTGGAGCCTACAGATGGAATGTTGACAAAAGTTTAAAAGATAAATACGAACAGCCTTTTTATCAATCGCTTCTGGAGCTCGATCGAGAACAAAGTGCTGACGGCGCTGGGCGATAGCGATAAGACCGGTTATAAGAATAATAATAAAAATTAATTCCTGGAAAAAGCGTACAAAGGTGGCGAAGTGAAACTAAATACCAGTGGCAGAGAGTACACAAGGCGCACGAACTAGACGTCTCAGCTAATTAGAATAACCTTTCTAGAAAGAGAAAAGAAGCTACATGTCAGAGGAGCGCAACAAAGCTAATAGCGTCGGGTCAATCCCGGAACTTATCAACAAAAGAAAAATAATATACCTAATAATTAGGAGAGCGGATTTTAAGAAAGAAGTCATCTAGCAAGAAGTAAAGGAGTTTATTCTGAAAGAAATAGGTATAGCTACTGGCATAGAAGAAGCATACAAGGTGAGAAAACCGGATGCTAAGATGACGATGGTGAAATTGGAAAACTTTGATCAAAAACTTGGAGTATTAAAGAGAAAAAGTAGACTAGGGCTACCTCATATACATAGAGTGTGTCGGTTTTTCAAATTGTATTTGTGGCTATATTTAGAAGTTTTATAAACACTTTCGCCCATCCTCCAATATTTTATAAAGCTATCATCATCCTCGGATTTCAATTCTTTGAGTACCACTCGGTCTTGATAGCATCATTGTAACAGCTTTAGGGTGACCACTTTTCAATTTTTACAAACCTTGAAATCCTTCGTAAGTAAAAAAGGGTTTTCTTCAATGAAAAAAGCAGAATGTTTATAGAAAACAAAAAACAAGCAAATAATTACGAGGTTTTTATTCATTTCTATTAATGCTAAGCAGATACAATGCAAGGTGTAACTAAAATACTTGTTCATATCGTACGGCGTACTAAACACGGATTGTTTGCATGTATTCAAAGTAAAACATCAACACAGACGGTCACCCTTCATTATAGTTGCCCGGTTTTGCACGCTTGCGAAATCGCGGCCAGACCATTAAGATAAATGCATCAAACGTTTATAGGAAATTACAGCATAAGACATGGCAACACTGCCGGACGTCATCTGGATGGTAGTCTAAAATGATGTATATTCCTTGGTCGCCAAATTGATGGGAATTATTCATAAATATACATGGGAAGTCAAATTGTTTACAACATGAAAGGAGTTCATTTTACCATGTATATAATCTTTTTCGTATAAGTAGTTTTTTTAATTTTAAACGTCAGCTAGTGTGAAACAAGCAGAAGTAACTAATATACATGGACAACATTACATGTAAAGCCAATGGTTTTGGTGGACGCTAAATACCTGCGATATGAAAAGACGTCAAATTGATAGCGTGATGTAAATATATATATATATATATATAAATATATATATAAATATATATATATATATATATATATAGTTGCGGTATAGATTGGCATCCGCCCATGTAAAAATTCCGGTAAAACTGGCATCCGGGGTACATTGGCTTCCGATATACGGATGCCAATTTGCAATCGCCTCAAATTTTGCTAGAAACACCTTCAGGCTCCCTCTATTAGTAATATGTGAAAACCAGAGGGAGTTCAAATTTAACGGCATTTGTATATTTCTAAACACCTTAGTGCCGAGATATATAAACAAGGTGGCGCTTCCGTCGATTCCGTGTATACAGTCCTTAGATGATAGTATATATTTGATGGTGATAATGGCATCCTTAGATTTGGCAACGTTCCTCGCCATTCATTAAAGCACGGGATTTGTTTTTGCTGCCTCTTATCTGAACGTGTGTGCAATAGGCATTAAATTACACGATAGTTCTAACCAAAATGTTAAAGAATTTATTCGTAATTTCTGGTTTATCGCAATGCCGTCTTAGGATTTTGTGCATGATGATTGATTTGAATATCACATAAAAATATTTAGATAATGGCTATTAAATGTTTTCCTAAAACCTGATCCATGTAAATAAAAAGTCGCATTCTTACAGCATATTTAAAACATCCACGTTGTTTTAATAAAAATGTCCTCTTATCCCATTTTGTAATCGAATTTTGACGCTGGACAAGTTCAAATAAATATATAAACTACGAAGGTATGACTGTCGTGAAAAAAATGTACACGGGTAAGAATTTGTTTAGACTAGGTCATGTGCGAATGTGATAACAAAATTGCAGTTCTGCAGAAGCATCGTGTAAATTAGTAGCCATTCAGTTTTGATATAAACGCGTTTCTTTCCGGATGCTATTTTGTGTTACGCAGATATAATCTTACGTATTTTGTGAAAAATGTTTTCAAGTAGATCAAAACGCATACTAACGTTAGCATTAAATGCAAAAGATAAGTACCTACAAACACAATTATATAAACATGTTATTGGTGATTATTAAGCAGGTAATTAATAATATTTGAGAAAGTAGTGCGTATCAGATTAAATTTTTAAATAAAATCAGTTTTAGTACAAAATTAAGTCGAAATATTTTAAATGTTATAAGAGATTCAAATTAATAGGAAGAAAAAATTGTAGGACATACGTTAGAAGATTTGATTTAGAAGAGACAGAGTTGTGAAATGAAATTTTCCAAACAATAGTTTTCGGTTGCGTTCTTTCAATAAAAAATAATACAAGACTTCTTACTGTTTGTGTTCTCTATTTTTGTGAATAAGTATTTATTTATGTCAACTTTCATTGGTTTTTAAAGCACAGTGCAATGAAACTGAAACAATTTTGATTGCTATTTAAAATTAACAAGATATTGTTTCGATAAAAAATTTAGCATCTTTTTCTGAACATAGTGTATTTTGTTTTTTTGTTTGTTTGTTTGAATACCACGTTTGTTCCATCATAATTTCTAGAATAGCTAGCTTAAATGTAAAATTTTCACATGCATATATTTTTGAGAAATTGAATCTAATAACTTGCAGCTGCTAATGTTTTTGTAGACATTTGAATAATTCGAAAACATCTAACATTATACCCAACATTTAATAGACCAACTAGTCTCAAAATTGTTTTGGGATATCAGATCAATAATAAAAATTAGAGCATTCTATTTAAAATATGAAAATTCATACTCAATTCGGTGTAATTGGGACACGAAAGAATCTTAGATTACTTTATATGGAAGGAACGTAAAAATTTCAAATCGCAAATTTTTCTACAGTTTGTCCCGTAAAAATACCGACAAACAAGGCATGGTAGAAGCCATCAAAATAAACATTTGTTGCTTATAAACATATGTCCAAAAACGCTTCGTTTCCTAGATACAGGGTGTTTTAAACCCTCGATCTTTAATCAATAACGTTGACAAACGTTTTGGGCGATTTCTATGAAACTTAGAGTTTCTTGATATCTTAATGAGATATCTTTCTGGCCTATTAGCATGTATTCAAAACTGCCACGGGGCAAGTCAATATTTTGCGCAAAATGAGTAAGAATTCTAGATTTTTTGAAATAAGTTTTAATTCTTTTATTTAGTTTTTTGATAAAGCACTAAAAAGACAACTTTTTATCTCTGGAGTTTTATTTGCATTTTGCTGCATTTTGGGGGAAACAATTTAGTGTTTAATTTTTGTTGCCAAAGTATGCAGTTTATTTATTTATTTTTTTCCTCAAAAACCAAGCGAAATTCGCATAAAACTCAAGAGTCAAAAAATTGAAATCAGAAAATGTCTGTAAGAATTTTATTTTTTTTTATCTTTATGAAACTTTCATTTTTTAGGCAATACCTGTGAGAATTCAGACACCGAAGTATATGAATCTTCTGGTTCTGAATATTATCCATCTGAAGATGAAAATAGTGGTAGTAGTAGAGACATATGCTTTGATCAGTCTTCCGCATCTAATTGTAAAACCACAAGTTCACCGCCTTCACCCGAAATTCCAATAGCGGAACCAATAATTCACAATTTTTCGGAAACACCTTCGCAAAATTTAACTGAAGAGAATGATGAAATTACTGAGAATGTATCTAAATCAAAAAAACAACGACGTATACGAAGAAAACATCATTGTCCTTTTTGTGATCTAAATGTGGGTAATTTTGCCCGACATTTAGAACGAAATCATGGTGATGAAACGGCTGTTCAGAAGTACATGTCTATCAATAAAAATTCTTTAGAAAGAAAAAAACTAATAGATAAACTGCGTCGTGAAGGTGATTTTTGCACGTCAAATATTATTCCAGTAATGTCAATACAACAAACATCTGAAGAAAATTATATTGTCTGTAAATTTTGTTTGGGCTATTATTCAAAACGAAGCTTACGCCGACATATAAAGAAATGTTATTTTAACCCCGATTCCTCCAAACCCTTCAAGGCTCAGATCGAGGGTCAGACTACCATGAGCGGTCATTTTGGCCCTAATGATATTTTGAGGACTTCCGGAGTTTTAAGCATGATCAGAGCGGACGATGTTTCCATAACGGCAAAAAAAGATAAAATTATTTGTGAAGTAGGAAGGAGATACATAGGGAGCCATAAAGAAAAACATCTGCTTTTGGTTGCAAAACGCTATATGCGACGATTAGCTCGACTACTGCTTTCTGCTAGAAAATTGGAGAAAAATAATAATCTCAGGATGACTGACATTCTCAGCCCAAAGAGATATAAATTACTGATCACAGCAACTCAGCAAATCTCGGAGTATGACGAGAAGAGTAGAACATTTAAGTCGCCTTCTCTCGCACTACAAATGGGTACTTTAATAAAAGCTGCCATTAATGCTACGTTTTCAATGGAGATACAAAGTGAAACATCGAATTCAAAGCGTTTAGAAGAATTAAAAGCTTTAACGACTTTAATTGAAACTGACTGGGCTCACGAAATTTCCAGCGAGGCTGGTCAAAATCTTGCAATTAATAAATTTAACAAACCAACCCTAATACCGTTAGCCGAAGACGTAGCGGTGAGTTTTCAATTTAATAATACACACGGTCTTTCTTTAATAATGTAACATATTTTGTGGATTACGTATAGTTTGTTTTGCTATAAAATCCGTACAGGACGTTCAAAATTGACTTACACATGATTCTTTTGCCAAATAACTGGGCATATTTATCCACTATTATCTTATGGAGGTTAATTTCAGCACTGTGTTTATTATTTTTATTTACGATTTTGCTGTTATTAGAGCTACTAGTGCATAATTTGGCGTAAATCATATTATTCTATGTTCAGTAGTTATCCAGAAATCTAGGAACCGTATCGAATTTGGAACACCCTTTGCATATGTGCACTATTTATTTGATATTTAAAAAAAATTAAGACACAGTGGTCGGTGCATTTATGTTTTTTTCTTTATTTGACATTGTTCTAAAAATGTTTTAATGTGTTGCAGAAATTCGGGAAGTATTTAAAAGAGTTAATCTTGAGAAGCAAATCTGCACTTGTTGAAAATTCCAAGAATGTGAAGAGCTATAGAGAATTACAAGAGGGTATATTTTGTAGTATCTTAATTTTTAATAAACGTCGAGTAGGTGAACTGCAAAGAATGTTATTATCTGCGTATCTAAAATACAGCGACGCGCCTCCGCCGTCATCAGAATTTGAGAAAGCTTTAACCGAATCTGAAAAAATATTGTACAAAACTTTAAAGCGAGTTGTAATCAGGGGAAAAAGAGGTAGAGGTGTTCCCGTACTGCTCCAGCGGCAAATAGTTGAATCCTTAGATTTCGCAGTCACACTAAGAATTAACTTCAATTTAGAAGAGAACCCTTACCTTTTTGGGTTACCTGGAACAGAAAATCCTATTACAGGTAATGCCATTATGAGAAAGCATGCAAAAATTGCACTAAAGTGTTCAAGTAAGGCATCGTTACTAACGTCAACAAAACTAAGGAAGCATTTAGCAACCATAGTGCAAATTCTTAATATGGATAAAAACGAACTAGAACAATTAGCAACGTTTATGGGGCATACCGAAAAGACCCATTCAGAATTTTATCGTCTTCCTGCCGATATATATCAGACTGCGAAAGTGAGTAAACTTCTACTACTTGCACAAAGCAGTTCTATAGAACATTTCAAAGGAAAATCATTTACAGATATTGAAGTGAATGATGTAGTAGAAGAAGACACAGCAGATTCAGATGACGGTATTGAGATAGAAAATAATTTGACACTTCCAGAAAGAGAGGACAAGATGGAAACAGAACAGGAGCATAACGTAGAGAATATAAAAATAAAACGAGGTCCAAGACGTACGTTAGTATCTTGGACCCCAGAACAGAAGAAATTGACTGAAGAATTTCTTAAAAAACACATTAAAAATAAAAAACCACCAAAAAAAGATGAAGTATTAGCTTTAATTCAGAAACATCCAGAAGTATTTCATAATAAACCTTGGAAAGTGATTAAAGTATACGTTCACAATAAATACAGCAAAAAATAAATTTTCTCTTTCAGTACTTACTCTTTACTTCTATTTACTGATTTTCCAACATCAATTAGTGATAAGTTAGTCACTCTTATGATGGTTATATTACAAATGCATAAGTACTGTTATTTAACTTAGTTTTTAAGGAGACTTGTATGTTATATAAGTGAGTTACAAATATTTTAATCCAATGATTTTCCAATATCAATTAGTGATAAGTTAGTTATTTTTATTATGTTTATAAAATAAATGTATACTTAATACTTACTGTTCAGAAGTGAATTAATAAAATTAAATAATTATTATTTCGTTATAAAGAGTAAAGATGAAGTCTGCTACGTTCAAAATGATTAAAAGCTAATTTATATTAAAATTTATTACCAACTTGTACTAAAAAGTAGTTTTCCATATAACTTTATTTTACTCCATTGTGGCTTGCATGTCTTATTTGTTATTTTGAATTTATCTTTAGCCTTCAAATTTGGTTTCTTTTTAAAAATCCCCAAAAATTTAATGTTTTTCTTATTTTTTTCTTTCTTCTGCAAGAAAATTCATTCTTCTTGTAGCCATAATGAGAAAATCCAAGTTAGAATTTTGTTAAGAAATATTAGTTATTTTCCGGATTCATCTAACTCTGGATATTTATTAGAAGCTACAAAAAGTAGAAGATTAATTTGGGATAATATTGATCTAATTATTAGTGTCCAGTTTATCTGAAGCCATAACTTTTAATATCCACGTGTATGGGATTTTGTTCTCAAGACACCATTCGGGCTTTTCCATCTTAATCGGTAGCAGGTATATTTTATATCCCCTAAAATAAATAAATATCTAATTAGTTTTTTTTTGTTACCCCTTTTCTTTTTTAGGATCTTATTTTGGCTCTTTTTTGAGCATACCTGCTATTTTGTGTTGGAGTCATTGTTCGTGTTGTGTGTATGGAAGCTGTCGAGAAGGGGAGGTTCTACCTGTTTCAATTTCATGTTTTTGGTATTGAGAAGGATTGGTTTATTTAAAAGAAATTATATTTCTTCACTTGAAATCCTCACAGTTCTAAAAGCTATTACAAGAAGTATACTCACTCAGCATCCGTCAGGTTAGGATAAAATATCTGATTGTATTTATAAACTATAATTCAGTGCTTTCGTAGAGTAGAGAATAAATTCCACAAGACATTTTAGACCGGTTTTCACAGAAAATCCTCAAATCATCAATGAAGCCCTGGAAACAAAAGACGATTTTGATAGTTACTGAAAATGTTCTTTACTACTGTTAGGATATCAGCGGTGTACAGCTTGACTATTTAATTTAGATTTTTGTTTCTTTTGTTTTTTTAATACTTATTTAATATTTTTGAAAATGTGCTGAATCCAAATCCGTGAACAACAATATGGGGTGCCATTTAAAGAAATTGTCAATGACGTCATAGTGCGAGAACAAAAGGCAATCGTAAAATTAAAAACTTCAAGAAAGATGCAGTTTTAAAAAATAAAAATAGGATTTTCTGTGAAGACCCTTCTAAAATGTCTTATGGAATTTATTCTTTGCTTTACGAAAGCACTGCGTATGTACGAAAAGTATAATAAAATGCTTATCAATTGCTGATTTCAAATAGATTGTTTGTGTTTAAATAAACGTTAACAGGATTCTTAAGGCTTTGTAAGAAAATAATTCAATTTTATATTGGTTTGTTAATTATACAGAATTGCAGCTTAGTAATAGATAAACTTACGGATTGGATATACTTAAAAAACAAATAATGATAATCTAGGTCCGCAAACTATATCATTCTCTAAGATTGATTTATTTATTGTGTGCATAATCTATTCAATTTACATTCTTTTTACAGGTTCATACATAACAATTTTAGTAAATATTAAATATAAAAAATTAAGTACATTAATCACAAATGAGCTCACGTCGTTAGTAAGCGCTTACACCCTCGGAACTTAGATTCTCTTGAAAATTCTTACGGTCCTAAATTCAAGAATTATTCAATCTTGTTTTAGCTCTAATTAAAAGAAAAGAAATACAATAGTAGAAGTGTGAAAAATAGAATTAAATACATACTTACCTTTAAGACCTACCTTATTAATAATTGTTACAAAGTTATTGATTATTATATTAAAAAATTATGATATTTTATTCTTGTAATCCTTTACAGTACACCAAATAAAAAAAAATAATTTAGGAAATGCTTTAGTGGGACCATTACTTTTGGAAAGTCCGCCCAAAAGATTTCACTGTTTAAGTTAGGACCTGGAGCCCTTATTAAAATACTTTGTTTTTTTTTCTTAGATACCCACGATCCATGTGACGAGCATCTGGATTTTGCTACCCCCACGATAGCAAAACAAAATTTTGTAGCAAGTGATTATGAAAATCAGATGTAAACGGAATATAACTTTGCATACATAAAATACTTATTGTCACACTGTCGCTTCTATTTTTAGGAAAAGGGAAATGTCCAAGCAGTAGTCCTAAAACAAGCTCTTATTTAAAGAATAAGAAAATTCACAAACTTCGTCAGTAATTGAAGTTCAATCCAAATCTAAAAAGGCTCCGATTTCAAAAATAACAGTTTTTATATTAGCTCAAGTAGCCTAGTAATAAATATATTGTTATCGACTCCCCGAAAAAACTAATTTAGAAAAGAAAATAAATTATTTAGGAAGTATAAAGTAACATTGTAATAGAAAAATCAAACTGATCTTTTTCTATCAAAATAGAATCAAAGAAAGGAACAGCTGCTACTGCTTTTGTTATCTACAAGGTTGAAAATATTAAAACGCAATTATTAATGACATAATATTTCACACTTATTTCCCAGGTTAATCATGCAATGAGGTCATTCGTGCTTGAAACTGATACTTGCTATTAATGATAACAAGAACAAAAATGTAGAATAATATAGGCAACAGCGCAGTGGATGTCAATTTATACCAAAAATCGTATATACGGAAGCCAGAGTGCTAGAAAAATCATTTTATATACTTCAGGATGCCATCCTTCGCGTTATCTATACCGGATGCTAAACTACACGGTATATATATTTACTGTATACTCAGAGTATATAGGCGGATGCCAAAGACTACCATTTTAGAATGGACGCCATGTGGTACTGCAGCTATATATACAGGGTGTTTCATTAATAATTGGAAATATTTTAACTGTAGAATTCTGGGCTTAAAATATTAATATTTAACCCAAATCACTTAGATAAAATGTGGCTTGTTACTGAGATATAGGGTGTTTTATTTAAAAATTTAAAAATGATTTTTCCCCATTACTTTAAAACTATTTGACGTATCCGTATCATATTTGGCAGGAAGTTTAGACACTGTAAACCATGCTAAATTATGTTAAATAAACGTTTCTGGCTACTACCAGAGGCGTACCACAGGGGCAAGTGGGTGGTTGACCGTTCCCGAATTCTACGCCACTGGCGGAACTGCCATTTTAACACAATTTTTCGATTCTCCAATACTTTCTATGTAAATAACATACTCTTCCTTCGTCACGATAACGTCATTATTTTTCGAGATATTTAAAGTTAAACATAAAGCTGAACAGTTATTTTGATTTTAATGTGTATTAATTATGACGGTGTTTTTTGTCATAAGATTGCATTTATTACGCAAATGAAACTTTAATCCGTATTAACAAAAAAACATAATGTTATTTATTGAAATTTCTTGAAACTAATACATAGATGCATTCAACATAAAAAAAATGTATCCATGTATTCGTTTGAATAAATTTCAATAAATAACATTATATTTTTTTGTTAATACGGATTAAAGTTTCATTTGCGTAATAAATGCAATCTTATGACAAAAAACACCGTCATAATTAATACACATTAAAATCAAAATAACTGTTCAGCTTTATGTTTAACTTTAAATATCTCGAAAAATAATGACGTTATCGTGACCAAGGAAGAGTATGTTATTTACATAGAAAGTATTGGAGAATCGAACAATTGTGTTAAAATGGCAATTCCGCCAGTGGCGTAGAATTTGGGAAGGGTCAACCACCCACTTGCCCCTGTGGTACGCCTCTGGTAGTAGTCAGAAACGTTTATTTAACACAATTTAGCATGGTTTACAGTGTCTAAACTTCCTGCCAAATATGATACGGATACGTCAAATAGTTTTAAAGTAATGGGGAAAAATCATTTTTAAATTTTTAAATGGAACACCCTATATCTCAGTAACGAGCCACATTTTATTTAAGTGATTTGGGTTAAATATTAATATTTTGAGCCCAGGATTCTACAGTTAAAATATTTCCAATTATTAATGAAACACCCTGTATATATATATATATATATATATATATTATACACTGGAACAAATTTTCATTTCCTCCCTCAATACAAAATATGGCCGCAGCCGAGTAGTTGTGTATATATATGATTTTTTCTCCGAACGCATGTTCTATTGCGCGAAATTTCAAAAATGTTGCTTTAGGAAATCATTATAGTGGCTCTAGATTTCTGTAGTGACATTTTGTCTAATTTCCAAATCAGCATAACGTGTAAAGCTTTGGTGTGATATCCATGGTGACATAAACACAAATGCGGGAGCAAGAAAATATTGGCTTCCGCCGGGAGCAAATAAAAATTGGCTCCCGCTGGTTGGAAATTGACAGTTTTGTTTCCTAAAACTAGGGCGCATAAGCCGACTTTCTATACATTGAGTAGAAAAAACACTTTTCGTTCGTGGTGAATACAACGGTTTATTTCATATTGCAAGTTTAATTAATTTTAAATAAAAAGTTGTAAATCATTTCAAATTTCATGTCAACAACTGACGTATAATTTTAAAGTACTTGAACTTTAATATTTTACTTTAAAGTACTAAGCCATTTGTTGTACCATAAATAGCCCGAAAAAAATGTAATTTTTGACATCAGTATGAAATAAATATCACTTTTTGGATTTTGACAATTTCGAAAAACTTAATTTTCTAAATAAGTAAAAATCACTCGGTATATATGATAGAGGGTAAATAGGTTTTTAGACAAGCACAAATTGTTGACGTAAGGTTTTTTTTAAATCAAAAGTTAAAAAATCCCAAATTATGCCGACTTTTGGCGGACACTGTATAATTTTAATAGAGATACCTTTAGGAGTCCATACCACAAAATAACACTTATTTTTATAGCGAATGTTTAACTGGCCTTGTATTTGAAAGTAATAACGGTGTGATTTTTTTAAGGAAAAGCAGTCTTATTTTGCAAAATTTTATTTTATTTTGCAAACATGCTTCAAACCGTGTAAGCTAGTGTAATTTTGTGGAATACTTAACATTGGTATTTTAATTAGTCATTACACAATTTGAAAGTTAGATTTTATTAAGTACCTACTACGTTATTTGGTTTTCGATGGTTCAAAGATTAATTATTACCACAGGAAAACAAATACTATTTTAGGCAGTGATGTTTTGAAAAACATGAAATTTTATAGTCATTGGTCATGACGAAGATTTAAAGCGATCAAATTCAGATTTGTAAAAGTTTGAATTTGTAATTTAAATAAAAATACCTTTTTGCAAGTAGGTACTGTTAATAAGCATTTAAATCCAAAACTTTTCTGTGCGGCGCAGAGGATTTTTATTAGTTTTGAATAAATTGTTCAATATTTATTAAAATACTAGCTGACCCGGCAAACGATTGTTCTGTCCAAAACTAATTTGTCTCTGAAACCCGGTTTCATCACTATAGAGTTTTAATTTTATGTCATGTCCACCGTCTAGGACTTAAAAAATAAATGCAATTTTCGCAATCAACGTCCCAAAAAACCTCAATAACGACACCCATATCGATGTTTAGGCTTATTTACCCCATTTCACTCCTTAAGGGGTTGATTTTCGGAAAATCACGAAATACGTGTTTGCTTATTTGTTTTTAGGAGTACTCCTATGAAGATTCAAGTCGAAATGTCTATTTAATATTATTTTTCCATACAAAATTGGAACCCTCATTTTACCCCTTTAGGGGTTGAATTTCGAAATATCCTTCCTTATTCCTTGTATGCATCATAGCTGTGACCTACCCAGCGTTGTCCGAGCATAATATTATGGGAACCTATGCGTGTATGTTTTGAAACATGACTTTTCCATTGTTTTGTCCCGGTTTTACTATCCTCAAAAAAAATCTGCTTTTCTTAATTTTCCAAGTTTTCCACTCCGATTTTCCCATTTTTCTCTTCGAAAAGCCATTCAGAAACGAAAACATACGAAATTCCATACAAAATCATCTTTTCGATTTTCCGACTTTTCCGGTAGATTTTCCCAAAATTTTCGTACACACAAATCTTGTCCTGACAATTACGAACACAACAAAAAAAATGAGCCCAATCGGTTGAGCCGTTCTCCAGTGATAATGTAACATACATGCACCAATTGATTTTTATTTATATAGAATCCATAATATTGATTCACTTGATTACTGATATAAAATCAGCAAGAAGTAAACAAAGAGAAAAAGGAATAATAATAACAATAACGATATAAAAAACCAAAAATTGGAATGCAGTATAGCCATGCATTTTTTTATGAATGTCATTTAATTGACCTTTCACCTTCAATGTTAATTGATGGTTTATTGGATTTTAGAATCACGTCGAGTAAGCTTAATTGGCCGTTGTAAACGTTTCAAGTAGCATTATTGGATCTTCATCAGTACCTAGTTATTCTGAAACTACATGGCAATATGGCTAAAAAATAGTATTAATTCTCAAAATAGCACACAATATTTAATTTTATAACGTAATTGATTTATCAGAATGAATTATTTTATTATACATGTATTGTTTTCAGATTGTAGGCATTTAAAATAATTTATGATAAGTAGAATAAAAAGTATTAAACTATTATGACTATTATAAAAACATTTCACAATTTTCAGTAGAAATGTAGCATGTTCTGTAACTATTTTTCTTGGAGGCATGCAATGCTTTTTTAGAAAAAAAAATGGTTGCACGCGTTATATTTTCATATAGAATATTACAAATGAGAAAAGCACAGTAAAGAAAACATTTTTGTTAAAAATAATAATAATAGTAGATTGTTCTACAAGTTAAGAAAAGTGAGAGTTTTCCAACGAGTGTAAAGGTTTAATTAACAAGCGAGCGCAGCGAAGCGAGTTGATTAAATTTACACGAGCATGGAAAATTCAATTTTCTAACGTGTTGGACATGCTATTTTTTAGTGTACTTGACAAAAAAACAAATCTTTAAAATACACATTTGAAAATCAATTTTAAAATAATGTTGGTCAAAGTATGTAAACGCAGTGTTAACCATGACAATAACGTTATACATGGCAACCAGTAAGCAACTAAAAGTCAAAAGGTACAACGGGAACAATTTTCTTGGTAAAATGAATTTTGAAGTAAATCTCGATATATTTCAAGAAGCTGCAGAAGCAGTTTCACATCTACTTCCATTAAAATCGAAGGAAAAGTACAAACGGTGTTATGACATTTTTAATCAGTGGAGAAAAAACAAGAATACAAAAGGGGCTGATGAAATAGTAATAATACCTTTACGAAAAGGTTAGTTGCTCATATTTAGGTTTCTATAACTATTTATTGGTATTCTTAGGCCAAGACCCTGAAAGCGTCAACTTTATGGTCAAATTATTCGATGTTGAAAGCATGTTGCAAATTGACGAAAATATTGACATATCTGGATATAAAAAAATTATTGCTATTTGAAATGGCAAAATGATAAATACGAGCCAAAAAAGTCAAAAGTTTTGACATTTGAAAATGTCAGAAAGTTTCTAACTACAGCTTCTGATGATTTATTTTTGTTCATGAAGGTTGTGTTAGTTTTTGGATTTAGTGGTGCTTGGCGAGGTGACGAACTGCGTACCTTGACAGTCGAGGACATTCACGATACTGGATCTATTTTGGTTGTTACATTCAGCCATACCAAGACAAAGAGGAAGCATGTATTTACTGTTACACCAGAAGCGCCTCCTGGTGATGGAGTTCAATTATATCGATCATATTTAAGTTTGAGACCAAAAAATACTAATCATAAAAGGTTATTTCTGTGCTACAAAAATGGCAAGTGCATTGTACAGCCTGTGGGAATTAACACGTTTTACGGTATCCCTAAAAAAATTGTATTTGAAGTTAACAGATGTTAGTAGTTACGCGGGACATTGTTTAAGAAGGACATCGGCCACCTTGCTCGCTGAGAGTGGGGCTGATATTCAAACCTTGAAGAGTCATGGCGGATGGCGCTCAAATGCCGTAGCAGAATCGTATGTAGATTAAAGTATCGAAAACAAGGTGAAAACCTCAAAAAGAATTTTCCAAGTTCAAAATGTTGCTGCGCTTTCTGCAGATACAATTTCTTATGTCGAGCAGTTACCAGCATAACCATCAACTTCGCTATCAAATAATGACTTGCAGTCATCTTTATCTGGAATAACGTTTTCTAATGTAAATAATTCTACATTTCTTTTTTTTACTAATAAAGTTCACGAATAGAGATTGTTGTTTTTTTATTGTTGACGTTGCTAACTGGAAAGGTGGTTGCTAACTGGAAAAGTAGTTGCTAACTGGAAAAGTTTTGCTAATCAGAAATCTGACACTTTTCTTTACTATTTACTACCGACCAAAGTAGCTCTTTGCTATTAAGTACACGAAAAAAACTAATACCTAAGTACTTATACTTCAGAATGTTTTGTGAAAACTACAATTAATTAACATTTAAGTTTGTTTAGGTGTGGCTTTTGGTTGCCCAAAGGAACCATCATTGTCGGCCTACAGACTTTGTTGTTTGTTCACACCTTTGTTGTCCATAAATACTTTGTTGATAGTGACATAAGTGGAAATTTCCCAGTAAATTTCAAGATATTTCCGATTATTAATAATCGCCGTTGCTATGGAAAATGTCCAATTAACTATGCATAAGGAATATTCACTGGTCAAATATACCAGAGCGTTTGCCAGAGGCAACAGCAGTTCAGTTTGTTGCCTGTATCTAGGAGTTCTCAAAAATCTCTAGATGTGGCGAAAATAGTATATTAAAGTACAAGTTATAGAAAACTATATTCTTGCACGAGTACTGAATAATTTTTCTATAACTAGTGCTTTATACTATTTTCTATTTTTTATTATTGAAAAGAAAAAAAATAATTTGGGAAATTTTAGTAGGGGAGTGTGGTCCACAATGAGACGGACAATATATCTGTTACTCAATTTAAATTTTATACTTTTCGCACTATAATTCATGTGTTCCGGACGTGTCGATTCTATTTTACAGAGTTGTTTCGGAAAATCGCTGTAAGTATAACATTTAGAAATATGTTATTAATATTGGAGGCATGTTGTGTATTTTGTGAATGCCGATATTATGTGGGATAAAGCAAAACCAAAACAATATAAAATTTTCATTTATATTACTAGATTCGTAATATATTTGAGGTTAGTTTAACGTAGTGAAGTTTCCTCAAATTTTTAATACCAACATGAAAGCTTAAAATTTTTAAATTTTGGCGGTTTGGACCACTATGAGACAAAAGTATTGGTCCACTTTGAAACTGTCTCATTGTGGAAAATACAAATCCCTGCTGATAAATTTATATTACGTTTAATTTTTAGATAGTATTAAATGGCACGAGGACAAAAAAGAAAGAGCGATAAAGCACAACTCCTTGAACATTGCTATTGGAAAAGTCGCAAATCAATATAATTTAAAATTTCAAACACTTGCTCGTTATACCAAAAAATAATAACTAAATGTGGGCACAGAAGCCAAACTGTGATTGCACATTGATATTTACTAAAACTCAGGAGGACACTTTGAAAGAATACATAGTAGAAACATCCAAAATGTGCTATGGTCAAACTACACTTGACATAAGATCATTGGCGTATCAGATGGCAAAAATTAATAGCAAAAAGAAATCCAGATTTAAGCATTAGGCAAGCTAAAGGCTTCAGTTTATCGAGAATGACATCGTTTAACTTTCTCAATGTGTCCCAGTTTTATACAAACCTTGAAAGTGCACTAAAACGACATCCGGAAGGATACGCAGATGGTAGTAGAATCTCTAACTTGGACGAAACGGCGACAACTACGGTCCAGAGACCAAAAAAAGTTGTGACTTTAAAAGGGGCCAAACAAGTTAACAAAGCTACAAGTGGAGAAAGTTAATACAAGCTGCATTATTAGTGCTTCGGGAAACACTATACCGCCAGTCATGGTGTTCCCAAGGAAGAAGTTTCAACCCCGTATGCTTAACCCTCAACTGGTATGGTTGGGTCAATCGTGACCCAGAGAAATATTTAAATTATAATTTCTCCGCCAGTAGGCAAAATCTCATAGCGCACGTCCCTGTATTCTCCGAGTGTTTATTGCTCTGCCGAGTGATACATTGAACGTTTAATTTCTGTTTATAGTTTGAGCTGTGTAGACGTCGCGGGTCACACTTGACCCGACCATACTACTTACGTATATTAAAAGTTAAAAGTAGTTTCCATAAAAATGCCTAAATATCTTAGTGAGAAAGAGTTAGAAGAAATCGCAAATAATTTGGATGATGTGACTGACACTGAGGTAGACTTCGAAAATGAATTAGAGGACAGTGATGGCGATATTAGTGACGTTGAAGGACAAAGTGAGCATTCCGATCATGAAACAGATTCGGAAATTGAAGGATCCCGTGATGAAGAATGTGCTCAAGAAGAACCAAGGGACTTTTTTTATGGTCGTAATAAGTTTAAGTGGTCAAAAAGTCCACCGGTGCCTTCTAAGGCACGGAGTGAAAATATTATAATAAAATTACCAGGGCTCAAAGGAAATGCTGCCGCAAACAAACCAGGTTCACCGTTAGATGCATGGTCTCTACTTTTTACCGACGATATCCTTGAAATCATAATAACATACACTAATAAAAAAATTACACAACTTCAACCTAATTATACTGCCTTTTTTACCAACCATATCGACAAAATAGAATTAAGGGCGTTTTTGGGATTATTATATCTATCAGGAGTTTTCAAATTGCCTCATGAAGACGCAAGTTCCTTATGGGATACTGATTGCACAGGACGAGACATCTTTCGTCTCACAATGACTTTGAAGCGCTTTCTTTTTCTACTAACAGCTTTGCGCTTTGATGATGCAGAAACCCGACCAGCCAGAAAAGCAGACGGGGATAAACTAGCTCCCATATCTGAATTATTTAAAAAATTTGTTGACAATTGCAAGAATAATTTTACGCCATATAGTTACACAACTGTTGACGAAATGTTGGTTGGATTTCGAGGTAAATGTAGTTTTCGTGTATATATCAAAAGCAAACCTCAACGGTATGGACTAAAAATAATGTGCTTGTGTGACTCCAAAACACATTACCTTCTAAACGCTTTCGTTTACACTGGAAAAATGTAAATGCTACTAATCCTAAAAAACTATCTATACCGACACTATCGGTTTTAGAATTGGTAGCTCCAATCATGCACACCAATAGAAACGTTACTGGAGACAATTGGTTTTCATCTATGGAACTGCTAAATGAACTGAGGAACAAAGGACTGACTTATGTAGGGACAGTAAGAAAAAATAAACGCGAAATGCCTCTCAACTTTTTACCAAATAAAAGTCGTAACATAAATTCATCCTTATTTGGTTTTACTCGGGAGTATACCTTAGTTTCATTTGTACCCAAAAAGAATAAAAGTGTATGTTTAGTTTCGTCCATGCACCATACTAAATCCGTGAATGATGTCACACATAAACCTGAAATTATTGAATTTTACAATTCAACAAAAAGTGGAGTGGACTCTCTCGATCAAAAATGTGCGGTATTTTCTTGTAATCGAAGAACAAGAAGGTGGCCCCTTGCTTTATTTTACGCATTTATAAATATTGCCGGTGTAAACAGTCGAATCCTATTTGCGTTCGCAGGTGTAAATAATGTAAAAATGCAAAGACGATTA
Organism: Agriotes lineatus; assembly: GCA_940337035.1. NCBI lineage: Eukaryota > Metazoa > Arthropoda > Insecta > Coleoptera > Elateridae > Agriotes > Agriotes lineatus. The sequence continues at coordinate 100,889 of CALNHX010000611.1, read as the reverse complement.
TTTCTAAAAAATTAGGACTATCTTTGATTGAAGATCACATGAAGAGACGTTCTGAAAATCCACGTATTTCACGGCAAATACGACAACAAATAAAGCGTACTCTAAATATCGAAGAATTGGTCAATGAAGCAGAGCCACCAACTAAGCGCAGACGATGCAATGAATGTCCTTCTACAATCGACAGAAAACACTCAACCTTTTGTTCAATGTGTAAAAAAACATTTTGCAAGCAACACTTAATCATAAAAAATTGTTGTGTTTCTTGTAATGAAGGTTTGTAAGAAATTGTCGTTTTTCCCCAATGTTACGCCTCTGGCAGAATTTCTTTGTTAGGTTAAAATGTTTTTTATTGCCTGAGGATTGTTGACTCAAGGTATTTTCTGTTAGGTTTAAGTGGTATTATCTTTTTTTTTGCAAATTTTTGATTTATTTTGCTTAAGAATAGACATTTTCATTTTGTAAACTTATTTTGTATTACGCTTTATAAAAAAATTTAATAAAATGTTTCGACCAGTATTGTGTTTGATTATGGTTAAATAACTATAAAACTAATAGTTGGTTATACAAAAACAATAAAATTTTTATCAGGTGATTTAAACTTTGAATGGGTCCTGGATGACCCAACCATACCAGTTACGTCACTTTGAAACCACCATACCAGTTGGGGGTTAAGAATGCTATTCCAGGAACATTAGGGCTTTTAAGCCCAAGTGGCTGGATGACTGCCACTTTATTCACAGAAGTAATGGAACATTATTGTTTGTCTATGCATAAATTCTTATTTGGCGCCACGCCCTCGGTGGAAGAAGCGGCACTTGACTTAAGTAGTTTGGTACCAGAGAGTTAGGCCCACGTTAAGCAAGGCAGAACTCTTCAGCCCTTGCACCCGACAGCACCGCGGCTTAGGTACGAACCTGTATTTTTTATGTTGTACATTTGTTTGATGCATTAAATATATTCGAAATTACGCATTGCTTCTTATATTCGGGTGCAATGATTAAGGGTAAGTGTTCCAGTGTTCAAGAGCAGTGAAAAGCCAGCGTAAAAGCAATTATATTAAATATCAAGTGCCTTCAGAAATGATCGACCGTTTTTAAATAGTCACTTATAATACCATGAGTAGTCAAAGTTATGTCGACTATTTTTGTGGTGGTATCACGAATGTCCATTGCGCTTTGGTACGATTAGGACGAGTGCGATAGCACGAGTCCTAATCCCAAGCGCAATGGACATGAGTAGTGATACCACCGCAAAAATAATCTACTTAACTTCGCGACATTAAAGATTTAAATTAAAGATTTAAATTGTAGAGTTACAGAACCGTCAAATTTCAACTAAAACAATGAGCAGCAGTATTTTGTTTATTGTTTTCCATGGCGAATACACACAACGCAATGCAATAGACGAGGGCACATGGTCAAGATACTTTAAAAAACTGTATTTACAAGACAATCCAATATATGAAGACCGGCTATTCGAGATCGTAGCACATAACACAACAATAACAACAGAGATGATAGATGAAGTATTAAGAAATTTAAAGAACCGGAAGGCTGCCGGACATGACAAAATCCCGAACGAGCTTCTCAAGTATGGTGGAGCAGATCTAAGTAGGGAATTTACAAAGCTTTTCCAAATGATACTAGCCAAAGGTTCAATACCAAAAGAGTGGAAATCCAGCATAACTGTACCAATTTTTACGAGAGGTGATAAAAAGAACCCAGGAAATTACAGAGGAATCACGCTGCTCAACACCAGTATGAAGTTATTTACTAATATACTTAAATCCATTATCTCTAACAAAATACAGATAAGTGAAGAACAACAAGGGTTCAGAAACAACAGATCCACCACGGATGCAATCTTCATCGTACGCCAAATAGTGGAGAAATCCATTGACTTCTACAAACCTGCACATATGTGCTTCATCGATCTCACTAAAGCGTTTGATCGAATCAAATTAAATGATGTGCTATCAATCCTAAGAGAAAAACATGTACCGATGGATATTATACGAATTATTAATGAATTAAACACTCAAACTAAAACAAGAATACGGATAAACAACCAGTTAACCGAAGAAATAGACGTGGACACCGGCATCAGACAAGGAGACTCCTTGAGTCCAATGCTTTTTAATTTAGTCATGGATAAAATCATACAGAACGTCAAAAACACGAGCTCCGGTTACAGACTGGGAAACCAAGAAATTAAAATAGTACCTATGCTACGCCGACGACGCCATGGTTGTAGCCGAAAACGAGGACAACCTGCAAAGAATACTGTATGCTTTTTACACTACCGCCAAAACTTATAACATGGAGATATCGATCAATCGAGGGGAAAACGATCGAACCAGTGATGAGTTTTAAATATCTAGGCATCGAAATATAAAGTAATAGAAATATAAAAGCAGAGGTCAAATTGCAAACCAATAAAGCTGCAAGGATATCAGGTTGCCTCCGAGAACTAGTTGGCAAAACAAAGCAATGTCCATAGAAAGTGAAAGTGAAATTATATAAAACATGCGTCCGACCCGTCATGACGTATGCAGCAGATACGAGAGCAGATAACTCTGTAACAAAGAGATACTTAAGTCTCATATATACCGGGTATCCATCCTCAAAGTCGAACATAGGCGATTAACATTAGTGCATTCACTCGTTCTTCATTGAAATAATTCATTTTTCTGTAGATAATTTTAACAGACGTTGACAGAAAATACCTGATTTACGCCAACTAATTACCATTTTATTGACAAATGCTATCGAACTTGAAAAGCAAGCCATGGCATATTTAAAAATTCCCAAGTTTTAAATTAGCATTTTAAAATAAAATCGCATCTTGAATATTATTACCTATTGGTTTCATTTGGTGCGTAATAATTTTGTCTTTTCATTGATACCATTACCTTCCCTGTAAGTTGAATTGGCGAGCAGAATCGGCAAAAACGTCTAATACAATGTTAATCGCCTATGTTCGACTTTGAGAACGGACACCCGGTATATTGTTAATAACATTACTACCTCTATTTCTAAATTCATGTCATTTGACTGATTAGTACGCTGTGTATTTATGCAACCTGTGTTGGGCAGGCAGCTCACTTTAGTAATAAAGTTTTTCTTCTTCTAAAATTGAAAGTTCCAAGTGTAAATATACAGCTTTTAAGTTAGAACCACAAATTGGTATACTAACTAGTGGTACTTTCGGATAGGTCGTAGATAAGTTTTGAAACGGGTTCCAGCCCGGGTGGGGGGGGGGCAAAAAAGTTTAATTTTCAACTTAGAACCACGAAATTTAGTATACAATCTAATAATACTTTTAAGGCGGCTAAGGAGAGCTCATATATTTCTACAGTGAGCGAGGTGAATTTTTGATTTGCGCCTTGAAAGTAAAACTTAGACAACTGTAGATACATCACTTTGTCTTGTTATGCAAATGTCGGAAGCGGATTATTTCGCTAAGCACCTACCTTATCTGAAAATCTATTACCTGCAGCAAAGGTTCTATGTATAAGTAAGTTTGCTCAATACATCCTTGTTTGTTATCGAATGGGAAGAAATGTCAACCAGCTGTTGAATTTTCGGCAATACCCGTTAACTGGAGAAATTATTATTATTACTGCTATTTTTTTATATTTTGTAGGCTTGCATCATTGGCGCAAGAACAAAGAAACTATTATATATAGGTGTTAGGAATAAATATTGCTATGCTAGTATGAGGGCCGGTAGTAATGCAGCGAATCACGAATGTTTTAAAAACTGGAGCACCACTTCAACAGCAATGGAAGCTGATACTATAGTGGACGGTTTCAAAAATCTATTGATACACATAATTTAATTTATGGCAGTTTGATAGGTGACGGTGACAGTCGTGTTTACCGAAAATTAACTGAAGTAGCACCGTATGCACCACGTTTGTTATAGAGAAAATTGAATGTCGCAATCACCTTCTCAGAAATTATATTAATAAATTAGCAGACATTGCTAAAGATTCGAAATTTCGTATAACACTTAGGAAAAAAATTAATAACAGGATACATTAGGAAGATTTAGAAACGCTGTAACAAAAGCTGTTGAATTTCGAAACAAGGTGATGAATCTTTTTGTGAAAAAAACAAAAAAATTGAAAAACGACATCGTCAATGGGCCACACCATATTTTTGGCGATCACTCTAAGTGCGAGGGCTACTTTTGTAAAAGGTTAAAGAAGAGGTTTTTTTTTGTTATTTGTATTAGTTTATAGTAATTGAAACGCAAGACATTTGCAACAACAGACGCATATTATTGTCCTGCGGTTTCAAACTTTGTCCCAGATATGAACGAGGAAGGATATGCTGTAAAATCTGCCCAATTTTTACGCGACAGAAATTGACAAGGAACGTATATTCAAGAACCTATGTTACAGTCCAACAGAGAAATCTGGAAAGTTGAACGAAGAAAACGAGTTACTGCATCTAATTTTGGAAAAATTTGCAAATTAAAGAAAACTACATCTACCGTGAAAACGGTTGTTTCTTTATTATATTCTACTTTCTCTGGTACTAGTGCTACTAAATTTGGACTGGATAACGAAGATAAGCTATCTTATTATTCGAAAACCAGTAAGTTTCCATATTTAGCATGTTCCCCTGACGGACTGCTAGACAACAACGCTATAGTGAAATAAAAAGCTCCGAAAAAAGTGGCAATCTGTCTCCAGTGGATGCAGTAATTCAAGAGAAGATAGATTACTGCTTGTGTGAAAATGGACATGTTACTCTTACACGTAATCACAATTATTTTTATCAAATCCAAGGATTATTGCGAATTACAAAACGTGAAACTTGCTATTTCATCATATATGCAAAAGGGAGCATCTCTGTAGAAGAAATCAAAAGGTAATACCTATATCACTATACTCTTCACGAAATTATCTCCTACTTATTCTTTTTTAGGGATGACGAATTTTGGAGGGTAAAGATGGTCACCAAGTTAAACAATTTTTTTCTAAAATGCTTGCTTCCCCAATTAATGGACTCTAGAAGGTGCCGGGAGCAAGATATAAGAGATGTGTATTTGACTTAATTTTTGTAGAATGAAATTTAATAAGGATCTACTAATATTGCTTTAACAAAATATCAGCTCATCTGGTTAACAAATTTTACATGTCACATTGGCAAGTAAATTTTGTTTTAAAAATTATTTATTTTCATAAAATGCTAGATACCAATTTTTTTGACAAATTTCAATTTTAAAGTACTGAATATTGGATAAAATTCCATACAGCACTCATGAATAAAGACATTTTATTCGCTCGTTAATAAAATATGTTTTTAGATATGTACTTCAAATTACTATTCCGTAGCGCTATAACGCATTGTTACAAACATTGTATTGAAGCGTCATCCCTTCCATCGAAAATATTTAATTATTGATTATTAAAATCATTTTACAAATTTACTTACACTTTAATACGGTTCTGTTAGTGAAACTTAAATTCGTTCAAAAATTATTTAATACTTCACTTACATTTTGATTATTACTAAATCATTTTGATATTCTATAGAAAATACGGACAAATTACTTTCTAATTTAAAAAAATAATAACATATCTACCACCGTTCTATTTTCCTTTTGGTGATAATATTTTTAGTATTTAGTATTTTTAGCACGACGCACATACTTTATTTTTTAAAGGTGAACTGCGAACAATTTCACATAAGCAAAAATTTTTAAATTATTAAAATCAAAGTTCATTAAATTAAAAGTTCATGTGTTAAAAATAAGTATTTTATTAATTTTTCCATCCACTTATCAATAATAAAACCGATAGAATCACTAAAGACTTCAAAGTAATTCAATTTGATATTTAATTTTTTTAACTGTTTTATTACTTTCTCGTATAGAGAAAGTCTCACAATCGTCCAAAAATTCGACCCCGAGAAAGTCAGCGAGAAAGTCACTCCTGGATTATTTTTCTTTGAACTCGCAGTCGTATTTTCTGATTTATGCCAGACAATAGTGGATCCTTATAAAATGTAGCTCTATTTAGATATTAATTCAAGTTTGTAATTATTTATAACTGCTTATAATTAATTATTATTTGATTGTTTCCCGTTGTACTCATTTTCAGTAGTAAATAAATGTTTAAATATATTTCCCTGCATTTTTTTAATTTAACGAAAAAAGGTTACCTAATAGTTAATTAATATTTTAGAAGATCAAAACATTTACAAAATCGTCATAAATACTGAAAGAGACCCTTTAAAAGTATTTAGTGTTTAAAGATTCTTACCTGACAAACCAAAAAGGGATTAGAGTGTGTACCTTTCAGGAGATTAGTACATTCCAATACCTGTTATTCGTAAACAAAAATAGCTGTTAGTTAAGTTGCCTATAATACTTCTAACTTTAGATTAAAAATACGCGCGAAAAGTGTTGTAAAATATTGGTTCGTGTGTAATTACCGGATCATGAATTTTATTGAAACGGTTTCAAATGCACGATTGTACTATAAAAGCCTTTACGTGTGCTGTAGTGGAGTCTATTTTTTAAATTATTTATTCGATTAGCCGTATGATCCAATGAATAAAAGTATTCCTTTTGCCATGTTTAATCGCTTTTGATAGCTTTTTGAAAAAAATAAATGCGAGACAGCATAACGCTATTTCATAGTATCTAAATCAATTAGCGAGCGTTTCTCCAAATACATTTTTGCGGCTGTGATATTATACGAAACAATTTAAGTTTTATCCTAAAATTTGACTAACGCAGTGTGTTGCCTAACCCCTCTCCTTAACCCCCTTAAGTTCGTTCGTAGATAGGTTTTGGAAGGGGTCCGAGCCCGGGGCGCCAAAAACATAAATAGATTTAATTTTCAACTCAGAACCACTAAATTTGGTATACTATCTTGAAACCATTCAGTTATATCTTAATCATTCATTATTAAACATACATTTTGCCAATTCGCCATGTGAATGTCAAAAGTGAAACTTTAAATATAAAAAAATACGTTTTCAGAAAACTTTTTGAAAATTTTCAAATGTAGATTACTGTAAGTTTAATACCACCTATAATTAAGTTCACATATTTTCAAGTTAATCGAAAGTGGTAAATAAACATAAAAATCTGGTGTGATACACGCATACAACTTCCTTTTACGGTGTTCTTATAATTAGCCAACAATTTGATTTTCAATTTTTCAGCATTTGTCAAAAATTTTCAAAAATTACAAATTCTACAAAAACGGTACAAAATAGAGCGTTAGTTGAAGAAAAAACTTTTCTCTAGAATTTTAAGCTGAATTCAAAAATTTAATAATATACCGGGTGTTTTTTAGAAGTATTCAACTGGAAAATCACCTATCTCACATTACTACACATTAAAAATGTTAAGAAAAAATCGAAAAAAACTGAAAAATCACAAGAGTAAACACCTACTTCCGGTTATGCGATTTTCTTCAAAAGCTTGCTGTCGCATCTACATAGTACACAAAATTTACATATGAAGTTTCAACGCCATACCTCTTTTCGTTTTTGAAATATTCTGTTCACAGACAGACAGACACAGACACACAAACACACAGACAGACCAATGAAAAAAAATATGTTTTTTGGGTTCAGGGGGCTCTAAAACGTGAAGATATGTTGAAAACTCAATTTCGAATGTTTGGGATGAATCCAATACTTCCTTTATTCTAAAAGGAAGTAAAAAACGACGCTCGGGTAAAAAATACCCGGCGAGGGTACTTGATCCTAAATGGCCATGCGACTAAATGGCCACGCGAGTACTCTAGGGTTAACATAAAGTTCAATAAATCTATGAAAAAAATAGGAGACAAATTTATAATAAATAAAATAAAGGTAAAACAATATGCTATCAACTGGTTTACAATAGTCTACAATTACTTTATACAAAACGGGAGCAATTTTAAATAACAAATAAAAGGACACAAAAAAAGTACATTAGTAAATTAAACGTTATTAAACAGTAAATTGAGATATAGAAATGCGATTAATGCCATCGGAAATCTCAAAGTTTCCTCTTTTTATTCGTGTATTACTATTATTAGGCACAACATAGGAAGCTTTTGAAATTCGTTAACTTTGTAGGCAGGTGATCTCATAGTTTTCAGCAGTAGTGACATTTTCGTCGCATAATACGAGGGGCGGTGCAATCCCGTCTCACTGGAATAAACAATAACACGTTTTTGTTTCTCAACAGACTGTCCGCAGAATGCACAAGCTGTAGCAGCTGTGGTAAAGAGCGTCAATGTTATGGAGCCTTCTAATAGAGTGCACCTATGAACTTATGTGCTTCGTGCTCTTCTCTTGTAGTTCTTTCTCGTAACACGCGGGTAGCAGTAGTAGCTATGACTTACTTAAGTACATATTATATTAACACATTTTGTTTGTTCAACGGGTCAATAACTGACAGACCTGAATGTCTGAATGTATCAATATGGATAGCACCTTCAATGCAATTCTAGATGGACTCTTTATGAAATAAAGTGAGTGTAATTATAATCCAACAGAGTCACATGGTTGGGTTCAGCAGGCGAATATTATAGAAGGAATACAAACAGCCGAGATTGTACCAGTCCTTGTTCCTAGTCAATTAGAAAATAAGTCACCCGAAGAAATTACAAAACGAGGCACGACTAGGAAAAGAAAAGTATCTGCGGAAACCAAAGATAAGATGCCGATAAAGTTGGAGAAATTAGCGCAAACACATAAGGAATTGGAGCCATGCACCGATGCGTGTAAGAACAAATGTAAAACCAAAATTAGCGCGGAAAGACGAACCAACATAAACGAGCAATCCTGGAAACTGCAATGGATAGAAAGAAGAAGCTTCGTTTTAAATAACTGCGAGCGACTAGAAGTGTAGCTAAAGACGTAAGACAAGCAAACCAAAGCACCACAGACAAAATACATATAAATATCACTTTACAGACTCAAGAAATAAAATACTTGCCCTCAGATATAACCATAACCATAACAGTAATGCATAAATTCCCAGAAGTCAAGATTACATGTGAAACTTATCGCCAAATATTAAAAAAATGCAGTATATCATTCGCCAAACTGGGACATGAGGAGTGCGCAGAATGCGAAGTCTTTAAACTGCACGAATATAGTACAAGCATACAGAAAAATTGCGACAAGTGCTGGAAAGAACATAATATGAAGTACACCAAAAGTCGTGCTTTATATCAAAAGCAAGTTGAAGGTGATATCAGAGGATCCAAAGCCAATTACTTCTGCTGATCTGCAAAAAGTGATCATGCTTCCTCGTGCTGAACAACTCAAGGAAATCATATTCACCAAAAGATTAACTTGTGTACAACGAATGTTTTGTTCCCAATGGAGAACAGTTAGATACTCCACTCTTTGCTGCCATTTGGCACGATGGGATCTCTGGAAGGCGGAAAGAAGAAATCATCAGTGCCTACTACACATTCCTCATAACACAGAGAGGTGTCCCCGAATTAGTACAATTATTGTTTCAGCCAAAACAAAAATTGGTACTTACTCAGGTTCTTCGTCTATATTATTAACTCGGACACACTTTCATCAGTGCTGACAGCTTTCATCATAGGATATAACTATCAATGAAAATTGTGAAGACAGTCTATAACTTCAACGACTTCGAAGACGCTGTTAGAATAGCTGCTGGACCCAATGCCATTGTTCAACTGATGCAACCAGCTGACTTTCGACAGTGGGTGCACCATTCGTCTGCTATAAAGTTGAAACACCCGGACCGTCCGCATCTATCGAAAATTGTTTGCCTAAAAGCCGTTCGAGGAGAGCACAAACTTAAATATAAGTTGAGCTATGAAGAGGAGGAGTTTAAGGATCTAGACTTTTTAAGACAGTTGTACATATCAAAAACTGGTATGCCCTTACCAGTTTCCCAGCAAAGACCACTCGGCTTCCCATAAGAGAAAAAACTCAACATTCTCCATAATTTAAGAAAAATACTCCCAGACAATCGGAAGGATTTCTGGATGAATCTGGCAGAACCGCCGAACGAGGAAGAAGAGCCATCTCTATGTGGTGCAAAAACAGTACGGAAGCGACGCAGCAAATAAATTCTGTATAATTGTATACGTAATGCGAGGGGTCAACCAGCCCCAATATTGTGTACACCACATTTAACATTTACTACATTTACCACATTACTAAACATGTACTACATTTACCACATTAACTACACATTTACTACATTTGCCAGACATTTACTACATTTACCACATTTACCAAACATTTACAACATTTAACCCACATTTAAAATATTTACCAGCCCTTAAAAACCACATTTACTCCGTGGTTGACCCCTCGACGTAATATATAATAATCTATAATAACCTTCTTTTGCCAATATTAATAAAAGATTTTTAATATTAAATTTTTGTTTCATTAAATTAATAGTATCAAGTGTTCCATTATACAACATTGTCAAGTAAATGGCACTTTTTCAATCTGTATTTAGTGTTCGGTCGATTGTTGCAATTTAAGGTCAAAAGGCGGTATTTACATTTTTTTGAACAATTTCTTTATTTTCGATATAAATGGTGAATATTGTTTCTTTTTATATAAAACACAACTAGATTCATACTTATAATACAAAAAATCAACGGTCATGTACCGCATGGTGATGAAATATCAATAAGTTACGTTTCGCCATTTATCTCGAAACGCGTTTTTTGTAGATACCGCCTTCTTTCTTATGACGACAGAGTAGGTATATGTATAAATCGATCTAAGCATTACGATTAGATAACGTCATATCTGTAATCGGCGTTTTCATGTTTTATTTCAGTGGAATTCGTTAATCTTATTTTTATTGACTTTTGGAATACACAAAAATGAAGAAATTCAAAGATATAAGATCCTCTTTTAAAAATGTAAATACTCGACCTGATGAACCCAAATCTGAAAATCGTCCTCCACTACCTGAAGGCAGCCTCGACAAAATAAGACAAATGCTCAATAATTTATTCTATCCTCTACAAAACACATTCACAGGCAATTTCCTCAGTCAAAAACGACTAATCTGATATCCGTTTCTGGACAACTAGCAACGTGAGGAACAAAAGGATTCCGATCTCGGCACTCTTAAAGGTGGTCCATCGAGACCTCAGATACCATTAAAAAAATTTGGTGACTGGCAGATATCTTTTTCCTCAAAATATTACATTACACATCCCTTGGTTGAATATAGTGTAAAAAAGATACAATTTATTGTTTCATTTGTAGAAACTTTTTAAAAACAAGTTTACGTGACCAAAACGAAAAGATTATCAGCAGTGGTTTTGATAATTGGAAAAATGTTGGAGATGGTTTGCAAAAACATCAGCAATCATTACTCCATACTCAATGTACGTAGCTTACAAAGAATCAGGAAGTGTACGTGAAAAACTTGTAATTCAACATACAAAAGTAGTTCAGAATATATAATATTTAAGGAAGATTATAGATATAGTTTTGTGTTTGGTTACCTTTACGAGGTCATCGGGAAGATACGACTTCAAAGAATAGAGGAAATGTTCTAGAAATAAGTGAGCTTTTCGAAAAATATGAAGAACATTTTGTGAGGCATCCAGAAAAGAGCATACAAGCTATTGCAGCCCTAAAGTCCAGAACGAAATGATCGAAATTATAGCGCAGCTCACAGTACAAGAAATAGAAAAAGAGGTGAAAGAGTGCGGTTTCTTTGCTTTGATGGCAGATGAAGCAAGATCCCACAAAGAACAATTATCGATAGCTATCCGATATGTCAGTCGATGTCGATTTGAAGGTCGAAGAAAGGTTCCTTGGTTTCATGAATTGCTCTACCTGGCGAGATACGCAGGCTTTACCGAAAGTTATTTTAGAGAAATTAGAAAAATGTGGTTTCACTGATATCCCGATAATTGCACAGTCATGCGAAGGAGTAAGTGTTATGTCAGGGAAAAATCCAGGTCTTCACGCAGTTACCTTAAAATGAAGTTACATTGATCCTAAGGGGCTGCTTTGACAACAATTTCCGTCTTTTCAAAAAGCGCTTGGAACGCTAGGAACGCACCAGAATGGTTGTTTTTCAGGTTGGCAGCATTGATCGTTATATCGTACAATGGCGACTGGTGTTCAAGTGTCCGTGTAGCGTACCTGGAGAGCATTGTTTTGTTAATTAGTGCACGTAATAGACAAGTTTGAGGTATGTAAAGCTCTTAATGTATGTACAAAACTATTATATTTTGACTTCCATTATGTAATTTACCAAAAACTACGTATGTCTGTGGATACTATGCACGTTCTAATAGGTTAGAAACCGACCGGGTTACCATTGTTTCAACTCAAACGTACACTGGGGTTATTTTGATCAGGTAATCCCGTAGATTAAAGTAGCCCCAATCTAAAACAATTTCTTGTGCAGTGGCGTTTTCATTATAATAGCTAGCTTGTTTGTGATTTCAGAACAATGTCTACGATTTATAAAAGGCGAATTGGAGGTCGAGAGTATAAAAACTATTCAGTCATTGAAGACGTGCTTCAATCAATACTGGACGGACGCTTGTCCATTCGTGGCGCTGCACAAGAATTTAATGTCCCTTACGGGACTTGATACAATAAATAGAATGGACAACATATTACAAAACCTGGGGCCCAACCTGTGTTCTCTGAAGCTCAAGAGAAGGCCATACACTCAGTTTGGATTTGCGAATGTTTGCTAAAGCAAATTTCCCAATAACGTGCCTGGTGTTGACTGGGCCCATTTGGTATTGCGGCGTCATAGGCATAGTTACAGACAACGTGTAGCAGCTAACATAAAAAGGCTCGCGCGTAACTGTCGAGAAACACTTTAGAAGAGTATTTTTTAAATTTAGAAAGTGCTGTTAAAGACGTGCCCAATAGCAATATTTTTAACTACGACGAATCAAATTTAAACGACGACCCTTGCATGAAACATTATATATATCGAAGAGGAGTGAAGTATCCTGAAAAGATAAATTATTCTAAAAGTTTCACTAGTATCATGGTCTGTGGATCTGCGGACGGTGTTCTTTTGCCGCCTTATGTAATTTACAAAAGCACTCACCTTTACGAGATCTGGAACTAGGCATTATAGACCTCTAAGCGGCTGCATTGACAGAGTAACATTCCGGGATTGGTTCATGACATGCTTTTTGCAACACGCTAAAAGACTAAACGGGCGGAAGGTAATGATCGGAGATAACTTGGCTTCGCATATCGACGTGGACGTTTTAAGACTGTGTCAAGAGACCGATATCGCCTTTGTTTGTTTGGTACTAAACTCGACTCATCTGTTTCAGCCATTGGATGTAGCATTTTTTCGCCCAATGAAAGAGGCGTGGCGAGCTATCCTAACTAAGTGCAAAATCAAGATCATGAGGCTGATAACGGTCCCAAAAGACGCATTTCCGAATCTTATTAAGAAGGCACTTACAAAATGGACGAAGCTAAACCGAAGTCTAAAAACTCTACTATGCCAGTCCTGCTAGAACATGAAAAATATGCTGTTAAGCAGAATCTTATTAGGGCATTTAACGCAAAGGGTATGTATAATCCTGATCAAGTCGATAAGCGCTTACCTCCTGACGACAGTAATGCTGAGGTGGAAAGTGAAAACGTTCTGACGCAATTTAAAAAAAAACAAAGAGGCGGTGGTCCTTGCCACAGCATCAAGAGAAAGAAAAGACTTAATGTTGCTCCCGGACAAAGTATTTCAACAGCGGCTGTATCAGATGAAGCTGACCCTTCACAAATTCCAGCAGAAAATCAGAAGGCAAGTAAAAGTCGAAAACCAGACGAAGCAGTTGACGAAGATTTAAGTGACGACAACGATCAGGTTGTAGAGGAAACAGAATGGGAAGAAGAAGAATTGATAGAAGGGCGTTACGTATTGGCGAAATTTTTCTCTCGGGGTAAAAAGACATCGTTACGTGTGTTGTATTCCCGAAACCACACCATTAGTTGTTACTGATCAAAATTTTAAAAAAACCTTCAGACTGATCAAAAACGACACTTCCGAAACACATCTGATATTCTTGCATAATTGCCCAGACCTGCTACGAAAAAAGACGACCAAGGCGCCGATTTCGTCGTGTTCTAGTTTATTAATAAAAATTCTGACGAAGACAGGCCAAAGTAACCCCGATAGCTTAAAACGTTATATTTCGAAAACCTGTTGACCGATTTTTTTCATTTTCTTTTAAATACATTTGTACTTCCAAATGGCGTTTAAAAAATTAGGGTAATCAAAGTAACTCCAATAGCAAATCAAATTGGATAGCACGGTTTTATTTTTTCTCAAAAATTGATGTTTTAGTATTTTTTCAATTAAGCTTCTGATAGAAGACAAAAAACCGGTATTTTGTTTGTTTTTAAATCATTTCTCTGCCGTGGCATTCAAAAGATACAACGCTTTGAATTTGAAAATTGATCAGAGTAAGCCCATTTTACTTCAAATTATACTTCGAATTGAATTGTAAATGATCTACAAGGTAATTTTATTCCCAGGTTAGCTATTCTTAGAATAAGCTGTAGAACGTTGGTAGCGCTGAAACGTTAAACATTGCCATCTAGTCTAAAATTTTAGATCTGGTGACACTGCTGGCCAAAGACGTAACTTCCAATTTGCATAATTACATCGTGTTCGCATCATAGTTCAGGTCGTGTTCTTTTCTGGTTTTTTACTCTTTACTGTGAATTTTGAGTTGGCGCACCATGCCAAATAAAGGTGATAAACGCGATCGGTGCAGCAATTTTACATTTGATAACACCTATCTGCTTGTTGCATTAGTGGAGGAAGGAAAAAGTATTATCGAATGCAAGAAAACAGGTTCCGTTTGCAATAAAACGAAGGATTTAGAGTGGGATAAGTTGAACGTGTAATTTAATACAAGGACCACTGAAGTTCGGACATCGAAGCTCCGAAGCAAGTGGGATTCCTTGAAGAAAATTAGCCTGAAGGAAGTAGCTGCAGTTAGGCAGCAGAAGTGGCATCGCACTGGAGGTGGAGAAGGAAACCCGATCCAGAAAAGCCCATGGACCGGATTATATATATATATAAAAAAACTTCATATGCAGTATTGTCCGAAAATCGTTATTGGTGTAGATACCGACCCTTAAAGTTTAACTTTTTTTAAATTTTTTATTTATTTTTTATAACTGAGTAGATAACTACTTTAAACTTGGTGTACGTGCTCTTTATTGAAATGCTCACAAACAAAAAGAAAAATAATCGATAACATGTATTTTGAACTAGCAGTTAACCTAAAACCATATTTTCTTTTTAGTCATAACTTTTATATCTGAAAACATACCTCCGATCTAGATACGGCATCTTGTAGGGAATACAAAATTCAAAATTAATGTACTCTTGTTTCGTATGCGTAACATAAACCGTTTGGTTAGAAATTCTATCTAAAGTTTGAAGGCTTTTCTTTTCAGGGTCATTATCTGTTTAGCCTTGATAACAAAAATGCAAAAACTTTAGATAGAATTTCTAACCAGACGGTTTATGTTACGAATACCAAACAAAAGTTAATTAATTTTGAATTTTTTTATTCCCTACAAGATGCCGCATGTAGGTCGGAGCTATGTCTTCAGATATAAAAGAATATATGGTTTTAGGTTAACTGCCAGTTCAAAATACATGTTATCGATTATTTTTCTTTTTGTTTGTGAACATTGCAATAAAGAGCACGTACACCAAGTTTAAAGTATTTATCTATTCAGTTATAAAAAATAAATAAAAAAAGTTAAACTTTAAGGGTCGATTTTCGGACAATACTGCATATGAAGTTTTTTTATTATTTTAATGCGTAGAATGCACCATCAATGTATGTTCCCTATTATCCGAACACCCTGTATATTGGGCATTGGAGCTGTTGGTACCCCGAACACTTTCGATAATGACCAATGTATATTTAATAGTCACAATGTTTACAATTAATATCGCAGAAAGTTTGATAGTATAATAATAAAAATAGTATATTTCAAACCAAGGTAAGAATGTGCAGTCTTGCATACCGAACGCAAAGTTTATAAATCGAGGCGAAGGCGAGGTTTGTAATTGCGCAAGGTATGCAAGAGCACTTTCTTAACGAAGTTTGAATACTATTTTTTTCTCAGCCGGCCTCAGTGGAGCAAAATTTGACACTATAAAAATAATGCAACAGACTGTTAAAGGTGACAATATCCTGCAAAATATGCAGCATGTTTTCCGATTTTATGCTGTTCCCAAAATGTTTCTAAACAGTTTTATTCATAAGTAACTCTGAAAACTTAAAAATTCTATGAATGGGATAATGAAAATCACGGCCTTCTAGATCAGCGTGCCTGCCAGAGCCGGCAGGCACGCTGATCTAGAAGGCCGTGATGAAAATCTTTGAAAATAAAAATTTTCTGAAATTTTAAAGGAATTTGGTGAGTAAATTGGTTTAAACTTTTGACAAATATAATATTTTAATCTGAACTGCAGATTTATCCAAAATGTCTGACATGGGAAGCAATGAACACTTATCATGCACCCCACCTGAAATACGTGATGCAGCCCTTGCTACCGTCAGCAATTTATTACCTGAAAAGTCACAAGATAGATATAAGGCCAATTCTAACTTTAAGGAATGGTGTAATGCCAAAAAAGTGACATAAATCAGTGAAAATGCAGTTTTAGTATATTTTGAAGAAAAATCGAAACACTACAAATCATTAACACTGTGGTCCATCTATTCTAGGATTAATTCTACATTAAACCTAAGAGATAATGTCGACATTTCCAAGTATCCCAAATTACAGTAATTTCTGAAACGACAAAATGCAGGTTATAAGCCAAAAAAAAATCTTCAGTTCTCAATATTAACCAAGTCAATACCTTTCTTGAAGATGTAAGAGATGAGGAATTTATTCCCATAAAAGTAAATAACATGTGTGTCAATTTCTGAAAATAAAATTTCCAATTAAAGGTTGCTTTTATAGGCGTAGTAGGTGTTGCCGCTTCGGCCTGTTTTCTATTTAAATTTATATTTGCTATATTTTTTAATATGTAACTAAACGCAAAGGCCATCTAGCGCTATGCTGTGTAATCATTTTAAGTTCGACCAGCGCACCGCTTCGCGCAGGATGCAGTGAATCATCCCTTGGAACGATGCGCACAGGCGTTATTATTTACCAAGTCGTTGTTACAGACAGAATGGTCTCCGCAAGCAGCGGCCATTCCTGTGTATTTTCAAACAATAAATAATCAAAATAGCAAAAAGTGTCTTGTGTTATTTACTACAGTTTCGGTGGTTTTAACACCAAGAATTATACATTGGTCCTTCAGAGCTTGGATTAATTTCCACATTTTTAAATACATCCCTCGCCGAGTGACGCCGAGACACCAGGTGTTTCCGGTCGCTTACGTACGAGAAGGTCATCGATCCATTGCAAAGGAAATTGATTTGAAATTTTACATTCGGTAAGTCGTTGTTTTCACTTCCATTCCTTTAATTCGCATTTATTGTGTTTGCAAATAATTTGATCAAGCAAGTAAATTACTATTTGTGCCGTTTTGGTTCGCAAAATGCATCATTCGTTCTATTTATAGACCAGCCGCGTCTGCACGTGTTTTGCTGTTACGTCATCGCTCGGTAGCTAGGTTACGCGTTGAAGTCGACGAGTCGAGTTTACATTCTCGTTTCTGTAATATACAGGGTGGAACTAAATAATTTTATCGTAACAAAATTTAGTTTTTAATTGAAAGTTGGGTTTAATTTTCTTTTCTTCGGTTCTTTGTTCAAGTACAGATAGACAAAGCAAAATGGCCGCTAGAAAACAAGCGTTAAGTAAATTAATTTTGAAACGTAGTGATTTGTGGTTTACATTGGAATCATTTGCAGAATATGTTGATAACGTCAAGGCTTTAGGTGCCCCTGAAAGCGAAACTGAACTAAAATTACGCATTAATAAGATTGAATCCCTTTTATCTCAATTTGAAGAGATTCAAAGGGAAATCGAGAGCTTTGATAACGAATTAGATAGGCCAGAACGCAAACGTTTCGAATCATTTTATTATTGCACGTTATCCGAAGCCAAAGATTTTCTAAAGCCGTCTTTGCCTGAACAAAGACCTAACCATTTACAACATTGCAACCCCGGTAACAGGGGAATCGTCCTGCCCGCTATAAATTTACCTAAATTTAATGGCGACATAACACAATGGATGGAATTTAGGGACGTTTATTCCGCAACCATACATTTCAACACTAGCCTTGATGACGTCCAAAAACTCCAATATTTGAAGGCCTGTTTGACTGGTGCAGCAAGCACCTTAATCAGCGGCATTCCCTGCACTGCCTCTAACTACAAAATTGCTTAGGAATTACTAGTAGAACGATTTGATAAACCCACATTATTAGTCTTCAACCATTTTGATGGTATTTTTAAATTCAATAAATTAAGCAGAGAATCTGCATCGGGCATCAGATCTCTACTAGATTCTATTACGAAACATTTGAAAATGCTGCAGTCATTGGAAATCAGCACAGACAATTGGGATATCATGATAATTTACTTTATGCGCGACAAATTAGATCCAGTCTCTCTCCGTAACTGGTCATCATACAAACATGCCGGCAAGCTTCCGACTCTAAACGATTTTCTTGGATTTCTACGCGAACGCGCTAATAGCTTAGAGCAATTTGAAGGCATTAAGCCTGCGTCAATTTCTAATTATCGAGAACCGCGTCGTGAGCATAAATCTTTTGTCATTGCTGATTCCCATTGTGAGAACTGCAAAGAGGCACACGACATTTACAATTGCCCTAAGTTTATTGACCTATCAGCCAAGTCGCGTTTTGACAGGGTCAAATCTCTAAATCTTTGTATCAATTGCCTTAGGAAGCACCACTTCGCAGGCTCTTGCAAATATGGCTCTTGCAAGCACTGCAAGGGTAAGCATCACTCGCTGCTTCATTTCGAAAGAAGGGCAGCAACCCCTGTCCACACTGTCTTAACCACACCTGCGTCTCTAGAAACCAGCTCTGTTTCCACTGTACCAGTTTCCAATGCTACTAATGTTTCCACCTCAAATAATGTCTCCACGTCAAATACATCGTCTACAACTTGCAGTTTTAGCTCGTTGTCTTCACAGGTCCTTTTGTCTACAGCCCTCATAAAGGTCAAGGACTCTAAGGGAATTTTCCATACATGTAGAGCGTTACTTGATGTAGGAAGCCAATCTCATTTAATTTCCGAAAGCTCATGCGCGAAACTAGGTTTAGCGAAAAGCGAAATATCGTGGTCAGTGGTAGGAATTGGGCAGACCCAATCTAAAATATCACATTCCTGTAATTTAGAAATATTTTCGAACCATAACGCATTTAGTCAAACTATCAATTGTTTGGTAATTCCTAAGATTTCGGACAATCTTCCGAATATCCAAATAGATCGGGCATCCATTGCCATACCAACACATTTCAAATTGGCCGATCCAAATTTCTGTCAGCCGGGCGTAATAGACATTTTACTAGGCGCAGAACTCTTTTACTCGTTACTCTGCATAGGTCAGGTAAATTTGAATCAACATGGGTTGATTGCACAAAAAACGAAACTTGGTTGGATCGCGTCAGGATTAGTTAACATTCCTCGTGTTTTCACTTCTTTTTGCAACTTTAGTAAAACTGCTCTAACTGACGAACATATTCAAAGGTTCTGGGAAATAGAGGAACTTCAAACGACCAAGCCTTTATTGTCCCTTGCAGAATCAAGCGCGGAATCTCATTTCAGCGCTCATACAAGCAGAGACTCAGAAGGCCGTTTTATCGTAAAATTGCCTCTCAAGGGTGACGCCAACACTCTTAGGGACTCCAGGGAAATCGCCCTCAAACGATTTAAAAATCTTGAAAAACGCTTATCTTCTAATAAGGATCTCAAAGGAAGGTACGAAACTTTCATAAAAGAATATGAACTCTTAGGTCATATGTCCAAGATCAATGACTCTGAAATTGATCTCAATCGCCCTACCTTCTACTTACCCCATCATGGTGTCTTAAAGGAAAGTAGCTTGACGACAAAGCTTCGTGTCGTGTTTGACGGTAGTGCTAGCTCAGATTCGGGCATCTCTGTAAACAACTTACAAATGGTTGGCCCTACCATTCAGGAAGACCTTTTCAACATATTACTCAGATTCAGAAAGCATGCTTATGCAGTTTGCGCTGACATAGCTAAAATGTATAGGCAGGTTTTGGTACATCCCGATGATAGGGATTTGCAACGCATTGTATGGAGGTCCGACTCCTCTCAGGAGATCTCCACTTATCGACTAAATACAGTGACGTACGGTACGGCTTCTGCGTCCTTCCTGTCAATTCGCTGCCTACACCAATTGGCAATTGACCATCAAAATTGGTTTCCTGAAGCCTCGCAAATCATTCAACACGATTTTTATGTTGACGATATGCTCACTGGCTCAAGTACTCTCGAGGGCGCGATTAACATTTGTAAGGAGGTTTCTAACATTCTCAGTTCGGGCTGTTTTGATCTACGTCAATGGAGATCAAACAGCATAGAAGTCCTCAAAGGCATTCAACAATCGTTATCTAGTTTGAACCCAGTTCAGTTTGGTGAACATGAAAACACCAAAACCCTAGGCCTGTCTTGGTCTTGTAAAGCGGACTCATTTAATTATCAAATTAGTCACTCGTCAAATCTTCAATCGGTCACTAAACGGATAATACTGTCCGAGATTTCGCAAATTTTTGACCCGTTAGGTCTTTTAGGCCCTTGCACGGTCACAGCAAAGATGATTTTGCAAAAATTATGGATTCTCCAAATTTCCTGGGATGAATCAATACCTGAGTTCTTATATGCGGAATGGAGGCAATTTCGAACAAATTTACCCTGCCTCAATTCTCTACAGATTCCTCGACAGATTATCTGCGAAAATCACGAAATCATAGAGATGCACTGTTTTTCAGATGCTTCTACACTGGCATTTGGCTCATGTGTTTATCT
Organism: Agriotes lineatus; assembly: GCA_940337035.1. Lineage (NCBI taxonomy): Eukaryota > Metazoa > Arthropoda > Insecta > Coleoptera > Elateridae > Agriotes > Agriotes lineatus. The sequence continues at coordinate 79,900 of CALNHX010000611.1, read as the reverse complement.
ACGATCTATCGACCACAGAGGTCAAATCACTTGTGGCCTACTTTGTTCCAAATCCAAGGTAGCTCCAATAAAAACCGTGAGCATCCCACGATTAGAACTGTGCGCAGCAGTTATCTCGGTACGCCTTTATGTAAAGGCATTAAAGGCTATGAACTTGATAGTTCATAAAACTTACTTTTGGACAGATTCGGCAGTCGTTTTAGCTTGGATCAAGGCCCCTTCGAGCAATTTCCAGACATTCGTGGCAAATCGAGTGTCTGAAATACAATCTACTGCCCCATTAGATAACTGGCGTCATGTTTCGTCCATTGATAACCCCGCAGACATTTTGTCTCGAGGTATAGACCCTCGTTCCCTGCAACGTTGTGAACTTTGGTGGCGAGGCCCAAGTTGGCTAAGCCAAGACGAGGAACATTGGCCTGTCTCGCCTATTAAATTCAGTGAAAAAGAACTCCCGGAGGTTCGTAAAAATGCACACGTTTTCGTACAGTTAGATCAAGATAGGTTTCCATTCACCCGTGTTTCCAGCCTTACCAAACTAAAACGCGTGATGGCATATTGCCTGAAATTTATAAAAAATTGTAAAATCAATAAACAATCCCGAAACATTGGCAACCTTAACACAAAGGAACTGCAAGGTGCATTTACTACAATTTTGAAGTTAGTTCAAGCTGAGTGCTTTCCCGATGAAGTCAAAACTTTGTCAAGCAATTTAGACCTGAAGCGTTCTAGTAAATTGCGTTCATTGAATCCTTTTGTTGATGGAGATGGTTTGATTAGAGTGGGGGGAAGATTACAGAACTCACATTTTAATACCAACAAAATACACCCTATCGTCTTGGGGAAATCACATTACGTCACAACGCTCATTTTCCGTCACGAGCATTTGCAATTGATGCATGCGGGCCCTCAGCATTTGTTATCGGTAATAAGAGATCGATTTTGGCCACTTTCGGGTAGAACTCTAGCTCGAAAAATAGTTCATGATTGTGTTACGTGCTCTAGGCACAATCCACGTCAAACAGCCCCATTAATGGGACAATTTCCTGAACATCGCGTTACCCCATTGTCGCCTTTTTTAGCCACAGGCGTAGATTACGCAGGCCCCTTTACAATTAGGGATAGAAAGGGTAGAAACTACAAAACTTCAAAGGCTTACATTGCTTTGTTTATCTGCTTGAGTACCAAGGCTGTACATTTAGAATTAGTGTCGGACCTCACAAAAGAGGCGTTTTTAGCAACTTTTCGCAGATTCACTGCACGACGTGGCAAGCCAAGCCACATGTATTCGGACAACGGTGCGAACTTTGTAGGTTGCAGAAACGAACTTCGCGAGCTTGGTAATTTTTGGTAAATAAGCATTCGGACCTGGGTAATGACGACGACGACATAACCTGGCATTTTATTCCGGCGTACTCTCCTCATATGGGTGGTTTGTGGGAATCGGGCGTTAAGTCTTGCAAATTTCATTTGAAAAGGGTATTGGGCAACTCAATTTTAACTTTCGAATCTTTTACAACAATACTTGCTCAAATTGAGTGCATTCTCAATTCTCGACCCTTAACCCCTCTCTCTTCCGATCCCAACGACGACTCACCGCTTACGCCAGCACATATCCTCATTGGGAGGACCTACGATCAACTGCCAGACCATGACTTAAGCGATATACCTGAAAATCGCTTATCACACTACCAACACCTGCAAAGGTTGCATCAATCTTTTTGGAATCGTTGGTCTAAAGAAGTCATCAGCGAGATGCAGCAACGTAAAAAGTGGCAAACAGGAACACCGCAGCTTCAACAAGGGGCATTAGTAATCGTTAAAGAGGACAATCTACCCCCAGGAAAATGGCTTCTAGGCCGTATCAGCGAACTACATCCAGGAGCAGATGGTGTTGTGCGTGTTGCGTCAATTAAAACGAAAAGTGGAGTGATAAAAAGGTCATTTTCTAAAATATGTGTTTTACCAGTGACTTAGTTTTAATCGCTGAATTTTAGATTTTAAGGTTGGTGCATGGACAGTTAAATTCGTTAATTTTAAGTGTTTCATGGTTTACATGTGCGTATGATTGTTTTTTAGTTTCACTTGTTTCCATATTTTTTCACCATGTTTTCAACACATTTCATAGAGCCTGAATGACTTGTATTCACAAGGTTGATTTGCGTTCCTTTTTAACTTTGTATCTTAAGTAGCCTTTCGTTCAAGTATGCTTGATTGATTGAATGGTTTTTATTTAAATTTCATTTTATTGTGTTGAAAGGCATACCCTGTCAAAGTGGGGGGTATGTTGCCGCTTCGGCCTGTTTTCTATTTAAATTTATATTTGCTATATTTTTTAGTATGTAACTAAACGCGAAGGCCATCTAGCGCTATGCTGTGTAATCATTTTAAGTTCGACCAGCGCACCGCTTCGCGCAGGATGCAGTGAATCATCCCTTGGAACGATGTGCATAGGCGTTATTATTTACCAAGTCGTTGTTACAGACAGAATGGTCTCCGCAAGCAGCGGCCATTCCTGTGTATTTTCAAACAATAAATAATCAAAATAGCAAAAAGTGTCTTGTGTTATTTACTACAGTTTCGGTGGTTTTAACACCAAGAATTATACAGTAGGCGCTTGCAGAAGCGATGAGCTCTGTAAAATGAGAATTCATGATTTAGAGATAAAAGAGGACATTATTAGAGTAAATATACCTTATACAAAAACTGGAACTCAAGACAGTTTGTAATAATTGAACCAAATTGGTTACATATCACCAAAAAGTACCTTGGTATGAGACCTTCAGACCAGTCACGGTTTTTACTCAGTGTTCGTAATGGGCAAGTATCGAAGCAGCCGATTGGGCATAATACATTTGGGAGTATGATTAAAAAAAATTGCCTTTTTACTGGACATTGTTTTCGAAGAACCTCGGCTACTGCACTAGTTTCACAGGGTGGCGGAGTTTTAGACTTGAAACGCCATGGAGGTTGGAAATCGTCAAACATCGCCGAAGGATATGTGGAGGATTCCCTCGAAAGTAAAAAAAATGCCAAAATGGTACAGTTGGCAGAACCACAACCAGGGCCATCTACCTCTGACATTCCGGAAATTCCACAAAGTACTGTAGCTACAAATATTTCAAATAAAGTTAATTCAGATTTGAACATACCCGTTAATAATTTAACAACGGGAATTACGATTCAAAGTTGTACAAATTGTTCCTTTACTTTCAATTTCAATGCCGAGTCATAAATTTAGAATTATTATTAAATTACATTATATAAATACAATTTTTCACTGTTCATTATTCGTTTAATTTCGAAATAAATACATAATAGTGTTTTTGTCGTTAAAAAACCGCTTTACTATGTATACTTTTTGAGGTTATGTCCACTGAGGTTAACCTGTCAAAGCAGTTTTGGTTGGATTAAAATAAAGCGCGGGCGCGAACGGTGATTTTCAGCCCAGTATAGAGTGAATTCACTCTATACTGGGTTTTTAGCCTCTCCTGTCGTGAGTACGCATGGGCGAGATGTTAATTTAATTCCTTCGAATGAAGGGCCACTCACGGGACCACTGAAGGTTTCGTATTTACCTGCATCAAAAGGATGTGAACACTCACAGAATGCATTCCGAATTCCTCGTATAAACATACCCTAGCAGCACCAAATCTACATACTATATTTCTGTAATGTAGATGTGATATTATTTGTCACTAAAATAATGTGAGGTATAATGGATATTAGCATGATATTTTAAAATGGTATATTGCAAATATTAGAATGATATCACCGGTAGATTCTCAAACAAATGTATTTATACAAGATACAAGCAATATTTGTAGGATAATTAATAAAAGATTAAAAACAATATTTAATTAGGATGTTTACTGTATACAGGGATGCAGTATGCAGGGTATAAATTATTTGTGGAGCAAACTACACGGGGCAATGTTAGTCATAAAAGTCTGAGTAAAAAATCTTAATACTAAAATGTTTAATTCATCTTCATGGGCCCTTACGAGCGGCAAATAAAAAACGTGATACATTTTCTGTTTCAAATATGTGAAAGTATCGTCAAGAAATATTGGCTTACTTTTATCAAACCGTGTGTACTAGATGAAGTAGGTACTTTTGTGGTAACACAGTTTCATAAAAGTAGCTCGATATTTCTGAAATTTTGCATGGGGCCATAATTGTATATTTTGAACAACCTTCCTTGAAGATACTTTCACATATTTGAAACAGAAAAGGTACTTTACCTGAAAAAATCATGTTTTTTATCTTCCGTTCAGAGGGCTCATGAAGACCAATTCAATTTTTTTTTTATTCAGAATTTTATGACTAACATCACCACTTGTACTTTGCTCCGCAATTAATTTATACCCTGTATAGAATGTACATGACATTGTATATCGGTGGAATCTGCATTAGTGTACACGAACCTTTCGTATCTGATTATTTTTAAGATTTAAATAAATTAGTGACACTAACATATTGTTCTCGTTGGATTTTTGTCCTAAGATTCGTCGGGAATATCTTCCAAGAAAACCCTTTCAACGTCCCATGATTAAATAAAGCAAACTGAAGGTGTAATTTAGTAAAACCTGTAAAACTGTAATTAATTATTGAATTATTTTCATAACACTCCAGACAACCGTACTACAAAATGATGGTAGTGTAAAAAAGTAAGAATTTTCAAAAAACAAAGGCACCATTTAGTAAATAGCTCTGGAATGTGAAAGTTTCTTAGTCACTAACGACGTCTTATGGCCGTAATTCTTGCAATCATTGTAGAAGAATTTGCCTGGTTGAAGATGATGCTTTTAAAAGCTTATAGCGAATTAACATGACTTATAGGATACATTTCCAACTTTGGAGATACCCGGCGATCCCAAATATTTTACTAGAGCAACAGTAATAACATTTTGATTTGAATGCAAAAAATCTTACAACACTTAAATTTTATGCAAATTAAGAATTTCTAAAAATATGCAGAATCTACAAAACTGAAATATATGTAGATATTTATTGTATAATACATTGATAAATAATTAATTGATACCCATCTTAAGTTTGATAATGTATCACCTAGGTATCACTTACGTACTTTAATATAAATCTATCTGTTGTTTTCAATTTAGTATGCTTATTACGTAGTTCGCAAGTGAAGAGGTTAAGTTAATAATGCGTGGGAACGTAAATCGTAGTTTTGAGTTAATTTGTTGTATACAATAATTTTGTTTTAAATAATTATGTGTTGTTATAATAAAGGGCTTGGCTGGGCAGTATTTGATAAAGCCATTAATTCAAATGGCCCATTTTTGCTTAATCATTCTTTAAGTCGAAGATCTATTTATTATATTTGCTGACTTTTACTGTTTCTTTTACCTTCAAATGTTAATCGAGTTGTTTGTCATACGCGTACCATTAGATTTTCATAGATAAAAATAAGAAATGCAAATATTTGATTAATGAGAAGTTTTTTCGAGTTTCTAAGTAATAATAAATATTTTATCACTGTATACATGTATATGCTACCTACAAGCAATAATACGTTTCTAAAACAAAACTTTGAATGCTAAAATCATAACAATTGAAAAGTGCATTCAAAAAATATTTTAAAGGAATAGACATATAGCAAATCCGAAATTTATTCCCGTTCAAAAAGCACCCAGTTACAGAGTAAGAGAGAAAACTACCTGCTGCTTTTGTAACCAGCTTAAAACAGGTACTTAGTTCTTAGAAATAGCATCTTCCTTATGAGTTTCTCATAATGCAGGGTGAATTTCTTTCTAGTGTTCAGTTTGGTTTCAGCTTTTGTGTTGCAACTACAAATTTTTGTGGAAGTGCTCAAAAAGTGTTTTTTGTGTTTAAGAAAACCAGTAGAGGTAAGTTTAATTATTAAAAGTATTAATTAGTCTATTACCCCAACCATGTCGTCTAAATATAGGAAAGCAAAAAGTCACTTTATAAAACGAACTATTGCACGGAAGGTTGAAGTTGTTCAGATTTCTACAAATGCTACACTAGTATTAAATCGAACTATTGATCAACAAGATTCTGCTATAAATTTAAGCACGATTATTAATAATAGACTGCAAACATAAAAATTAAGTACATTCATAGGAGTATTCAAATTTACTTATCTTTTGTTTCAAGAATTTCTTTTTTGTGTTTCAGACTCAGCTATTATACCTAGTAGGTGGTGAAACAACACACAAGTCGATCTACTTGCAAATGGGAAACCTATCCAAAGGCAGAAGCGGCAACATTTTATTCTGGCCTAGGGAAAAAGAAAAAGTTGCCCTTTTGAAGTCTAACTCTATTTGCAGTTATTGTTGGTATGCAAACAAAAGAAAAGTTTCTATAAATATAGTTTTGAATGAGTTGCAACATCCGGAAGATCTGAACTGTTGGAATTATTCCACCTTTTGGAGGCATTAAGCCAGAGAATTTTAAATTTATGTTTATTGGAACTTTTTTGTTGCTGTGATTTGTAGAACTTATCCTAAAAATTATTTTCACCTCTTAAAAAAACACCCAGACGTTCTTGTAATTATAACGACTCGCAACAAGAGTTCTTTGAATGAAAAACGTGATTTTTAGGACAGATTGATGTGACCTTCACATAAGACACTATGGAGCACTTATTCAAACATAAATAAATAATATAAAATGTTAAATGAGTAGTATAATTGTCCGCTAACCATTGAGTCAGAGTGTCACTCCTAAGAAAGCATTTCCGGAACTAGGTATATTTTCTTTTTTTCTTTTCCTGCAGAATCAGTACCTACACCCATTTTTCGTCGGTAATTTGGAAACAGTCCGTAGTTAGTGGCACCCGAAACAAAGCCTATTTGATTTTATAATTAAATTTTGCCACTGCTGCACTTTTCCCATTTTTGTAATGAATTTCCATTGCTTGATTTTCTAAATATTATATTATAGTAACACAATGGTTGGTGTATGTGGGAAAATTGTAAAATGAACCAAGTAAACTTAAAATTAATGCATATTATGTATTTTTTTCAGATGCTAGTAGGCAAAGATACTCCACTACTACTGAGGTGGAAATCCGAAAATCCGTAGCTCTATATCTAGCAAATTCCAAAGATAGAACGCTAAGGCAAACTGCAATGTAATATATATGTGTACAAAACTTTAATAAATGTTGTTGACAATTAGTGTAACAATTTTAATGAAGAATATAATGTTATTATAATTCTTATACCCACATAATATAATAGACTGTGTTAAATAAAAAGCAAATAGCATTAACGCCAGTTTTTTAATATCAACTGAACAGCACCTAATAAAAAACATATAGTTGATAGTGCAAAGAGACATAAACAGGATATTTAACAAAGCATGTTGTTTCAATATTCAGTTTCAGACAAGTCAAATAAATCAAAGTAACTATTGGCTATCGAGCGATTCTTTTTATCTAGCTCACTACTGGGATATTTTGATAATGATGAGAAATGAAAACGTTGGTTGTATTAGGAAAAAAATGCATAATTTATGGCCTTTTCAAAATCCGTCTATGCATTTTTAATTTTTCACTAGTTTATGAAATATTGAAAATTGGGTTTTTTTGTTTTCTTCAAACATTTAAAAAACATGTATAATAACACGATTCAGAGAAAAAAAATGTATAGCTTCACACATACTCTTTAAATATTGGTTTATTTGAAGAAACAAAAATTGATTTTCAGTTGTTTTTCAAGACATTTCAGGAAGTACCCAGCAAATTACAAATCAGTAAACAGCATCTGAAAAAGCCTAAATTATGCAACTTGTCTAATTTAACCAATCTCATTTCTCTTACTGTTATCAATTTCCCAATAGCGAGCGAAATGAATAAAATTGCACGGGACGCTCAGTTTAGATGGTTTGGCAATATACGGTGTACATCCTATTATAAATAAATTACCGATATTAGTAAGATATATATAGGAGATCTAGGCGATTGGCATCTAGAAAATATTCTTTGCTAATATTGTGTATACACATTTTACAAATATTAAGCGGATAATGGTGAGATATATTCAGAAGATCTGCGCGGTTAACATCTAGAGCATATTGGTTGCCAATATAGTGCGGATATTTGCATGATATCTTTAGCAGATGTACGCGACCTATATCTGGCGAATACCGATTGCTAATATAGTGAATACATCCTTCAAAAATATATGAGGGATATTTTTAAGATATATTCAGCAGATATCTGCGGTTAACATCTAGGTAAGATCGGCAACAGATATAGTATTGATGTATTTATATATATTGTGATGGTATTTAGCCCTCAAATCGGCTCTGATTGCAGTACAAACAAATGACAAATTAAATCATTAAAGCACAGAGTTGTAATAATGCAAGCATCTGAGAAAATTCACATAAATTGCCAAATCATAATAACACTGGTATAATTCGCCAATGAAATTGATTGTAATTGAATAGGCTCAGAAATATGGAAGCTCAAATTCCGTGTATTGGGTTTAGCAATATAATTTTAATCGTAATATAATAGATTTGCACAAACTAAAAGCCGAATCTAAATTAATTAAGAACTAGCACAAAAAGTTCAAGTTAGACACAGCTTAAAAATGGAAGCGTAGAAAGTAAAGTCATTAGAGAATGGATAGCAAATGAACATTTTTAATAAAAGGTGAGAACAAGAATGACTAGAAGAATAAGGCAAAGAACATAGAAAAGCCAGGCAAGTCATTTATGACATGAAAATACAAGACTTGGGGATTTGAAGAGATTGAAATAGCAAGAAATTAGATGGAATTCAAATTAGCAAGAAATTAGATGGAATTCAAATAAGCAAGAAATTAGACAATGTTGGTGGATTAAAAAACTAGTCAGTGCAGTGATAAACAATGGGCATTTAAGTGTTATAAAAATGAAGTGAGTGGCACATTAAAAAACATTGAGAAATAAACAATTCCAAAAGACAATAATTGTAGTACATAAGATTTTGTAATTAACTGATAAAATTTGTTAAAATTAGAGTATAAGTTATGTTTTTGTACCTGGTTGATTTCCTACAATTCAAATCTGTAGACAGTGTTTTGTCAATTACGACAAGGGAGAGCTTTTGTTTTCAATAAATTGGTGAAAGTGCTTGGTTTTTGCTCTATCTTTAATTATTAAAATTTCATAGAAAGCATAAATTTACATAAAAATAAATAGCACCATAGTGATCAACACGTGTTAGTGTATCAGAACCATTGGAGGCAAAAGATTCCACGCACTTGAGTTTTTTGCGTTCCGAGGCATCATCGGCAGAGAACGGCTACGACGCCAGCTTCCGCAGAATCAGTTTGCAGCTTCGTGGGAAGACATAGGGTGGCAAGTTTATTCCAGCAGCACCACACAGCAAGCCCCAAGCTCACAACAATCCGAGAAGCCCGCCAGGAGTACAGATTTCACCCAGATCTTCACAAGGGGGCCTGAGATGCTACGAATGTGAGGTTAGTGGATTGTAAAATTTTGACTCGCGCGATCGGCGTGAAAATTTGGGCATACCTTAATTACGACCTGGAGAACACGAAAATCGTAACAGTTCCCGTGGACGGCGAGGTGTTTTCCCAGGATTTGCAATTAAAATCGTCAAGTGGAGCCCCATAAAACAAAATGCGAATACGGCGTCGTTTTTAAGAATGCACCAATAGCTAACGATCTGGAAAAACAAAGGAATACATAGACGCCACTTGAAGGCAATTATTCAAAATCTTACCATCAAAATTTGTTCATTTAATTGTTGATAAATCAATTTCACACGCGAGCTGAAAATAACTAGAACTTGTTTTGATAGAATTGACATTTCAGTTTAACAACGGCACATTACGCCTACATTTCAGGTCAATCTGCCTACTTTTCAGAGGCGTACCGTAAAAATTTTAACTTGGAAAGTCAGGAACCCAACACCTGAGATTTTGAGTTTTAATTTCATGTCTCTGTGTATAATTGAGCTAGCGAAGTTCGTAAATCAGATGAATGGATTAGAAAAAGGGCAAACTACCGTAAAAGTAATTCTCAATTTTGGCGTACCCAACGAAATAAATTAATCAGTTAGTTTGATTTTGCAAGTGGTAGAACTAAATTAAATATTGTATGGTGACTCTTTTTATTTATTACAATAATTATAAACCTACAAATATTATTGGTATAGGGTCATTGCATAATTAAATGGCTAGCCCAAAACGTGGGGCAAAACTAAATTAAATAAAATTAATCCACATTGTTATCGCATAATTAAGGTCGATCACAACGGGGGCCTTGTAAAGATTAGAATAAACCACGTATTGGACTATTACAAAATTAAATGGTCGCCTAATTCATGGGCTTTTTATAAATTTACTAGGAGCTCAACGCTGTTAAAGAATTAAAGTAATGAAATAAATTGACAGACAGTAGGTAGGTGGAAGTTATTAGCATTAAAATTTTTTGAAAAGCTTTATTTGTGTGGGTGTTTTGTCTGTGGGTGTGAGCACTCAGATTCTATTTGTATCAACGAATCAACAAAAGTCGAACACAAAATGACTCGAAGACAGCAAAAGAAAAGCGAAGGCGAGGAACAGCAAGCCGAAGAGGTTACGGAGGCACAAGAGCCATTGACCGAACAACAAACACAGGGCGACCAGCCCGAAACACAACAGCCGCAAACGTCAAAACAAACACAGGAATTAAGTGGGATTATGGAAGCTATAGTACAAATGAGGAAGGAAGCAGAAGCTAGCAGGAAGGAAGCAGAGGAAAGGGACGAAAAGAGCAGAAAGGAAGCAGAAGCTAGCAGGAAGGAAGCAGAGGAAAGGGACGAAAAGAGCAGAAAGGAAGCAGAACAAAGGGACGAAAAATTACAACAAATTCTCACCGATAAAATACAAGAGCTCAGACAAGATGCCGAAAGAACGGTGCAGAAATTGGAACAAGAGGCAGCGGAAAGAGAGAATAGGGCAGAACAACATGCAGAGATCCTGGTCAAAGCGGTAAAAGAAAAATTGGATAAGAATAAAGAAGAAGTACAAGCAAAAATAGACGGGTTAGAAAAGAAACTCGAGGATTTCAAAGAAATTACGAAGGCAGAAATACAGCAAGAAGTCTTGCAGAGGGTTGATGAAAGCCTGAAAAGAAAGGACGAAGAAATTGAAGATAAAATGTTAGCATTACAAATAGCAACACAAGAAAGGCTGGTTCAACAACAAGATGAAACAGATCAGAAGCTAGACAGGTTAAAAACAAGTGCAGAAGAAAAATTCAAGAAAGCAGGCGAGGAAAGGAAGCAAAATGCAACAAAGATCACGATAATAGACAACCGACTTACAAGGGAGTTACAGGGGATTAATTATAGGTTAGAACACACGCAAGAATACCCAGTTAGTGTGGCACCTCCTAGCTTCAGCACAGAATTTATCCCGAAGTTCGAGGGAAGATACGGGGAGCTCCCGATGATTTTTCTAAGCAAACTAGACGATGTCATTAAAACAATAACGACTGAATGCAGACGGCTACAGGTAATCAATATGGCTTTAAAGGGAAATGCTGAAGTCTGGCATAGCATCATAAAATCCAAATATGCAACGTACGATGAATTTCGGGCACTCTTCGTGGAACAATATTGGAATTCCCATCAAGCCCAAGTAAGGACGGAACTAACATCTGGCAAGTACATCGATAAAGGAGGGTCTCGCGAAATGTACATAATGCACCGTTTCAACAAGGCGCAGTACCTAACTCCTAAGTTGGCAGAAGAGGAAATAGTACAACACCTGTCACGACACCTTGAGGCTGAAATAACCAGAGCGGTGGCAGTCCAAAACGTCAAGACGTTGCGCGATTTATTGGAAATTGTGCGAAACTATGACATGGCGGTTTACAACGAGAGAGGAGAAACACGGACAGCGAATCATCAAAATTCAAGTTATAAAAGAAAATTGGATAACACTTCAGAAAATAAATTTCGGCCAAATAACAATTTTAATAATAATAATCAATATAATCAACAAGACAGAAGAAACGTCGGAAACTTTAATAGAGCATACAATCAAAATAGGGGATATTACAATAATAATTGGGGTAACCAGAACAGGAATAATTTCAGTAGGGGGGAAGATAGAAAGAACTACGACCAGCTTATTGCCGAACGTAATAAGAAGAGATGTCAAGAGATGGAGCAGGCACCGAATACTGACAGACAGTAGGTCAACACATTATTTACCGAGCGAAACACAGGTAGAGACAATACAGAAAATTTGAACCGAATAGAGATAGCCGAGGTGCACGAAGAGCCTTCGGGGGGTAAAAAAAAAACCCAATTTTTGTAAATATAGTTAGTAATAGTAGTTTTAAGTATGTTGCGAATTTTGCTATCACATGGGACAGAACGGGGGAATATTTACTAGAGGAGAACGAAGAATATACAACAAACTCGTGTTTACCATTTATAAAATTACAAATTTTAGACCAACAATATTATGCGTTGATTGACAGTGGTGCAATGGTTTCCTTAGTACAGGAGGAAGTGATAAATACTCATATGAATAATTTAAGAAGCAACATTATAAAAGTTAACAAGATCGACCTTTTGTCCGCAACAAGAAGGAAAATTTCAACAACGAATAGGGTATTGGCAATAAAGATATGCATAAATGGAAAAGAATTTGATGTCCGATTTTATATTGTAGCAGCTTTGAACGTACAGTTTGTAATAGGTGTAGATATCATTCAGAAAGTAGGGATAAAAATTGATGGAATGCTAAAGAGCATCCAGATTGATGATATTATAAAGCCTTGGTCTATTGAGGATCACGAGCTAAGAAATTGTTGCCCAGCTGAGATAACGGCGGGAGACGATAATATGAATTGTTGCCGAGCTAAGAAAGCCGGAGACGAAGTTATTATTATAAATAATTATGCGATAGGGGAAAGAATACTGGATGATAATCAGATAGGAAAGGATTTTATACAATATAAAGATAGGATCATGGAAATAATCGAGCAAAATGAAGAAATATTAAACCAGAAGACCGGACAAGCGAAGGACTATTGCCATAAGTTGTTTGTAGACAAATCACAAGTTGAAATCATATCCTATACCATTTGCACAACGCAAGAAGGTGAGACACGAAGAACAAGAAATGTTAGACGAAGGGGATAATAGAACACTCTGGAAAATAAACTTCATGAACCCAATGGTGGTAGTAAAAACAAAGCGACGGTAGTCTTAGCATATTTAGAAAATATAATTTAGAATAGGGTAGTATAGGACCAATGTTGTACCACACACAATAGTTTAGTTAGAATAGGAGATAGGTTAGACATTTTAGTAATTTAAGGTAGGATAGTAAAACATCAAATATCAAATGAGACTGATTAATGATAACAGTTTAAAAAAATAAAACAATGAATAATTTTGTGTGAATTAAAATAACAACGCATTACAACCTACTAATGAAATTGAAAAGAAAACATGCGTAGTGATTTTAATTAACAAAAATTAGGGGGAATTTCATGCGATGGTATTTAGCCCTCAAATCGGCTCTGATTGCAGTACAAACAAATGACAAATTAAATCATTAAAGCACAGAGTTGTAATAATGCAAGCATCTGAGAAAATTCACATAAATTGCCAAATCATAATAACACTGGTATAATTCGCCAATGAAATTGATTGTAATTGAATAGGCACAGAAATATGGAAGCTCAAATTCCGTGTATTGGGTTTAGCAATATAATTTTAATCGTAATATAATAGATTTGCACAAACTAAAAGCCGAATCTAAATTAATTAAGAACTAGCACAAAAAGTTCAAGTTAGACACAGCTTAAAAATGGAAGCGTAGAAAGTAAAGTCATTAGAGAATGGATAGCAAATGAACATTTTTAATAAAAGGTGAGAACAAGAATGACTAGAAGAATAAGGCAAAGAACATAGAAAAGCCAGGCAAGTCATTTATGACATGAAAATACAAGACTTGGGGATTTGAAGAGATTGAAATAGCAAGAAATTAGATGGAATTCAAATAAGCAAGAAATTAGACAATGTTGGTGGATTAAAAAACTAGTCAGTGCAGTGATAAACAATGGGCATTTAAGTGTTATAAAAATGAAGTGAGTGGCACATTAAAAAACATTGAGAAATAAACAATTCCAAAAGACAATAATTGTAGTACATAAGATTTTGTAATTAACTGATAAAATTTGTTAAAATTAGAGTATAAGTTATGTTTTTGTACCTGGTTGATTTCCTACAATTCAAATCTGTAGACAGTGTTTTGTCAATTACGACAAGGGAGAGCTTTTGTTTTCAATAAATTGGTGAAAGTGCTTGGTTTTTGCTCTATCTTTAATTATTAAAATTTCATAGAAAGCATAAATTTACATAAAAATAAATAGCACCATAGTGATCAACACGTGTTAGTGTATCAGAACCATTGGAGGCAAAAGATTCCACGCACTTGAGTTTTTTGCGTTCCGAGGCATCATCGGCAGAGAACGGCTACGACGCCAGCTTCCGCAGAATCAGTTTGCAGCTTCGTGGGAAGACATAGGGTGGCAAGTTTATTCCAGCAGCACCACACAGCAAGCCCCAAGCTCACAACAATCCGAGAAGCCCGCCAGGAGTACAGATTTCACCCAGATCTTCACAAGGGGGCCTGAGATGCTACGAATGTGAGGTTAGTGGATTGTAAAATTTTGACTCGCGCGATCGGCGTGAAAATTTGGGCATACCTTAATTACGACCTGGAGAACACGAAAATCGTAACAGTTCCCGTGGACGGCGAGGTGTTTTCCCAGGATTTGCAATTAAAATCGTCAAGTGGAGCCCCATAAAACAAAATGCGAATACGGCGTCGTTTTTAAGAATGCACCAATAGCTAACGATCTGGAAAAACAAAGGAATACATAGACGCCACTTGAAGGCAATTATTCAAAATCTTACCATCAAAATTTGTTCATTTAATTGTTGATAAATCAATTTCACACGCGAGCTGAAAATAACTAGAACTTGTTTTGATAGAATTGACATTTCAGTTTAACAACGGCACATTACGCCTACATTTCAGGTCAATCTGCCTACTTTTCAGAGGCGTACCGTAAAAATGTTAACTTGGAAAGTCAGGAACCCAACACCTGAGATTTTGAGTTTTAATTTCATGTCTCTGTGTATAATTGAGCTAGCGAAGTTCGTAAATCAGATGAATGGATTAGAAAAAGGGCAAACTACCGTAAAAGTAATTCTCAATTTTGGCGTACCCAACGAAATAAATTAATCAGTTAGTTTGATTTTGCAAGTGGTAGAACTAAATTAAATATTGTGTGGTGACTCTTTTTATTTATTACAATAATTATAAACCTACAAATATTATTGGTATAGGGTCATTGCAATATATGGCCAATATTTAAAAGTGTGACATTAATTTATCCCATAGACATTACTATTATCCTTGGTATATAGTGTGCTGCTAGGGTACTGTAACACAAGTCATAATAGTCATTTACTATACAAGTGGGATAACAGCATCATTAATGTACGTGTTATGTAAGCACACAAGTATATTAATGATGCATTATCACACATGTATTGTACAAAATTTTATCTACGACTGCCTAAAATTGAGAAAAGTGCATTAAGAGAAATGTCAGATCTGTCATTTTCAAAAATATTTTAGTAGGCAAATGTCATTATGTCATTCATTTGACATTATTTCAGTTCCGTAATGAAGTCATTACACAACTCAGTTGCGCAATGAAACCATTACATAACTGAGTGGTGTAATGAGCTTCATTACCTGTCTGAAATAGTGTCAAATGAGTGACGTAATGCGTTACTTATCCCACTGGAGTACGAAAAACGAACTGTCTTACCTCAGATAAGGTGAGCAATGCTCACTATTCTAACCGGCTGGGAAAAAAAGCCTTTACTTTATTTTTACTTTATGCATTGCAGTGGACGAGGACATCGAAGTTGGTGGAAAATCCAACAAGTAGTCGAGGAAGCTGCCGCTCCAGTAGCAGTTGTGGTTTCGTCACTCAAGGATCTTCCAATAATAATTGAAGACGTAAGTTCAGTGTTTTGTTTATTATAACGGGTGTCCCGCGGCAAATTTCATTTTTAAACTTGAAATAAATTTTTTATTATATAAAAATTACAAAATAGACCTCAATCTTTGGGAAATTATTTGTGAAACGGCCGCTTCTTCCAAACAAACTTGAAAATTGCGCGTCACACGCATAAGCATAGCACGTGTAATTCTACAAATTTGCGGGTGATGTTTTGCTTTAACACATCCACAGTGGCTGGTGCATTCTCGTAAACTTTTGATTTGAGATATCCCCACAACAAAAAGTCCAAAGGAGTTAAATCAGAGCTTCGCGGAGGCCAATTTAGAGTCCCTCTCTTAAAAATTATGCGATTCGGGAAAAGTCAGAACGATACCTGGAAATGATCAGTAACTTTCTGTGGCCTTCTCTTCGTCGTCGGATAATGTTTAATAGAGGTCAAGATATCTGATTTATGCAAGATAGGGCTACTCCTCATACCGCGAATATCGTAATGGCTTCGCCAACTTTTCCCGAATAGCATCATTTCTAAGAGAGGGACTCTAAATCCCCCCCCTGGTCTCAAATCAAAAGTCTACGAGAATGCAGCACCCACTGTGGATGTGTTAATGCGGAACATCACCCGAGAAATTCGTGGAATTACACGTGCTATGCTTATGCGTGTGATGCGCAATTTTAAAGTTTGTTTGGAAGACGTGGTACGACGTGAGGGGCGTCATTTGGCGGATGTGCTGTTTCACAAATAATTTCCCAAAGACTGAGGTTTATTTTGCAATTTTTTTCAATAAAATACTTGAAGAAATAAAAAATTTATTTCAAGTTTAAAAATAAAATTTGCCGCGGGACACCCGTTATACAATTTCTGACGAGCTAAATTGTAATAACAAACTAAATATTTCTGTTATGAAGGAATTAAAGTGGACTAGGGCAGCTGGAATCCAGCTATGCTTGAACAATCTATCTGTGAAGCACTGCGGATTAAGGTACCAGAAGCTTATCCAGCTCCAGCAGTTCCAATTCATCAACTCCGGTAAATCCTGTTTTTCAAATGCTTGTACATTTTTTATATCTATATATTTTTCTAGCCGCTGGTTAGCCGTCGCCGTCCACTTTTAGGAAAACGGCAATCGACAATCACCTGCGGCTGAAACTAATCAAAAGTGTAGTACGCAGTGGTGTAGCCCGGGGTATACGGAGATATACGCAGGGTTCATACTTGCTCCTTATATTAGGTACTGGTACATATTTCTTACAGAAGTCACTATTTGTGCCTATTTTTGACCGTTAGTCACTATTAGTACCTATTTTCATTAAATATTTAATTTTACATTTCCAATCCAATACAATGTTAAAAATTGTTAGTTCAGCATAATTTTATTATTAATATGCGGCATATCGAGATTTTGGTTTCCAACATACTATTGAATAAGTTATTTTGTACTTTTAATTGCCGCTTATAGGTGCTTGTGGCTGGTACTATAATATGATAAAGAAGTGTATGGGAGTGAAAAGGTCAACTTATGTGGATGTAGACAAAATACTGAATTTGCGTTTTTAATTAAGAGCATTATACATAGGACTATAAGAATTTTACTTCTCATTAGATTATTAATAGAAATTTTGAAAAATGATCGTAACATTATTTTCTCCATGAAGCAATATCAATGTGTCAAGTTATTTTTTTTCAATATTCCAAAATTTCAAAATAAAACTAATTAAAACGATTTTTTTCTAACAAATAAATTATGCTACGCACAATGATCTCATTTTTTGGGAATTTTTAAAGTGCAAATTTCTGATGTCCTATATAAGGGAACAACATAAAGCGTCAAATTCGAAAATTGTTAAAAACACTCCCCGCACTAACGCCCTCATCCAGCAGAGCGCTAAATACCCTCTCCAAAGTTTCTACTGCCGGGAAACGGTGTGGGCAGAGGTAATATTTCGAGATGCAGTAAGCGGTCCCAAATCGGTGCAGACGAGATAAAAGTACAAAGGAACAGCATTGAACTATATAGAGGACTGGAAGGAGTACGCAAATGCAGTTTGACACAAAACTCGGTCCGACTTGTTAGAAAGAGTGGGATGCTACTGTGTGGGAGAATAGCTTTGTTGTACGCACGTGGTGCAGCGGTGTAGACAAGCTGTTTTACCGAAATTTACTGTTTTAGTAGTTTTATTTTGTTTATTTACTATTAAAGTGCATAAAATAAAATGGTAAGGTCTTGTAGTGCGTATGGCTGTGCCAAGGAATGGAATCCTAATAGAGTTCATCGATTCCACAGGTAAGAAGAATTTATGTATTTTAAGCTGGAAATGAAGTTATAAGATTATTCTATTTATTTGATTAGACGTAAGTGTTTTAAACAGGGCTGTGGAGTCGGTAACAAAAAATCCGACTCCGACTCCTGATATTTTAGTAGTTTGAATCCCACTCCGACTCCCGACTCCGACTCCGGCAGTACTAGAATATTGATAACCCCCCTCCTATTACTTTTCATCTACCTGATAAACTTTACCGGCTAATGACGAATTTCACGTGCAGAATGTGGTTGATTATAATAAATGTCATATTTACAAATATTGCATTCACGGTTTCCAGCAACGTACTGATTTCACGTACAAATACACAGAGAGGTTTACAAACGTAAATGAGGAAAAGGATAAAATTTACTTTAAGAAGAATACATTTCATGGCAAAATTTCATAAACGTGCAAATGCCATTGTTATAACAAGTAAGTTTCCTACCTGCCTACTAAACTAACAGTACTTACTACATTCCGTAGAAGATTATTTTCTTAAAGGGTCATTTACTACCTGCCTACATAATACAAGTTTACTGAGTCATAGGAAATTCAAATAGTCTGAGGTCTGGGCAGGGTTAAGCAGATTTAAATTATTTTATTAAAATAATGAATTTAATGGAGTAATTTAATTATCAAAAGTATATAAATATATACCGGGTGGCCATAAATATCTGAGATCCCGGTAGCCATGTGCGCCGTTACATAGGGGCTGGATTTTCTCCAAAAATAATTGATTGCCTAGTACGCGAGTTATCAGAACTCACCGCACAGAAATTATTTTCATAGGGTGTAATAATACTAGATAGTGTGCATAATAACAGCAACCATTTATTCTTTTGCCCGCCATAAAGATTCGGTCACATTACAGAACCGATTCTCTAGCTCAAATAAGCCGACAGCCGAAATATCGAGATGAGAGGCGGCTAGAAATTTGTCATTCACCGCGATACTGAACAATATTTAGGGCCGACCCCTGTTGGGTTTCCTTGTGTCTAGGCACGTTCAAGTAATAAATTCCATGACTGGCCAAATCCCAATGCATCTGCACAGAATGTTTGCAAATATTTAAAATAAATGCATTACTTAGTCTTTATGCACTCCCTGGTTGAGTGGCTACTGACCTACTGTAAGATTATTGTGTATCCTGGTTTACATCGTTTTTTATGTGTGACTTCGATCCGATCTATACGGTATGCATATTTTTTGAATTTATTATTTTATTTGTTAATTAATTTTGTCAGCATTATTGTGTATTTCTATTACTACTAACAGTTCACTATTTTGTGTGTTCCATGCCCAAACCATAATGTAAATATGTAGTAAAGAACCTAATGATTTTGTTATTTTTGATATCTGTGCATGCAATTTTTACAAATAAAATGCCCACTAACGGATTTAGCCTGACCGTGGTGTGCCCTTAGGATTGCCACCTGTCCGTTTTTTATCTAAATTGTCCTTTTTACAAGCCAATGTAGTTTTTAGACTTTTCCGAAATTAAATTTTCTCATAGCCTCATTCTAGATCTGGTATGTCTAGAATAAAGCAACGCAACTGTATACGATGGTTTTATTTGCGTTTGTATTTTAAAATAACCCGTTATAAGAACATATTCTGGATTAAAAATATTTCGCACAAAAACCTATTATTCGCAGAGACTATAATAATTGCCGTTTGCCCTTGAAAAATTAAAATATTTTGTCTGCGACGCTATTTTCCAATTTTATTATTCACAAATTTCTCAATAACTGTGCTTTTTTGGTTTCACAAAAAGGTGGCAACTCGATGTGCCCTAGATGCTTTAGCATACAATGGAGTGTCCTATTTTTGATTGGCTCCCTAGATCACGTGGTTTTAGCCGCCATGTTTAGGCTAAATCACCTGTGATTCGTGTTATACTTTTGGCAGTACTGAAGTGTATTGTCAGTTTATGTCAAATTCGAGGTTAGCAGGTTCGGTTTTGCGTCAGTTTTGACACAAACTGACGCAAATCTTAACCTGCAAATCTCAAATATTTTCAGTACTGCCAAACGTAAAACACGTATCACAGTCGACTCTGATCACGGATTTAAATAAACACTCGTTAGAAATTTGCATAAATATGGCGGCGGGGGTGTGGCTTAGTTGTATTGTCGTCACTGTCTATATAAAGGCACTGTACTTTAGCAATGCACCAAGTTTGTTTCAACTGCTATTTTTTCTTATGAAATTAGAGCAGGCGAACTGATCTGGAAATGACATATGTATCGTAAAATTCTTAAATACGGTCCCTGGATATTACGATAGTTAGTACAACAGTACACAAAATTACACTAAAATAACAGATTGTTTTATTTGTCTTATAGACAAACAAGCTGAAACCCGCGGCATATGCGGCATTTAAAATGTGCGACGAATTTAATAACTTTTGTTGCACTAAAGAAAGTTTTAAAAGCACACTAGAGATTGGCAGTAAGGAAAAGTTCCAAAAAATATTTTTTCAAATGGAAAGTCTCTGGAAAGAAAACGCTCGCCTCTGGAAGGTGTCCTAATTAATACGACGTTGTTGGAACGCAGTAAAAAAAAATTGCGGAAAGAATTGTTCTACAAGTTAAGAAAAGTGAGAGTTTTCCAGTGAATGTAAAAGTTTTACGTGAGCATGGAAGAATGACGTTGTAGCCCACGGCACATACCGCATTTAAAGTTTTGCGCGTTAGATAGATATACTTTGTTTGTGACATTACAAAAAAAAATGCTTTTACACACGTCTACTATGGCAAATGCTACACCAAATACATACAATATATACAGTTCATATTTAATTATACAGGGTGTCTCAAAAGAATGGGACACCGATTAGTCATAGATTCCTTACGTCATAATAAATCGATTAAACCTAATATACCTTAGTACAAAGTCCCTTCTGTAAGAAGTTATAGGGCCTTGAAGTTCAATTCTTTATTTTATTTTTTGTTAACTTACACAAATGTACAGATTTCGATTTGAATTTTGGTATACGTACTTACTATTATATACTGAACTAATAGGAAACATTTCATAAACTAGACTTGACTGTAAAGGGCACTTTACCTAACTTTCAAAACTTCTTTTACCTATAACTTCGTTATCGGTAACATTTTTTGAAATTTTAGGTTACTATCTGAAAGAGAATTAAAATGCACAAAAATAATGTACTCTTAGTTCATAAGCGTAAGAGCAACCGTTTACCTTAAAATGCCCATCAAAGGTTTTTGGTTGACATGAAGACGTGCAATTATCAAGTAGGCATGATCACAAAAACAATAGGTAATGATTGTAATCTAGTAAACAACAACAAGAAATCAAATAATGACGTTGGTGACATCAGTTTTTGTTTTTTGTGCTTACGAAAATGCTGCAACATAACGAACCTTTCAGCATTGGAGAATTCGTTATGTAGCGGCATTTTCTTAAACATAAGAGAACAAATTCTTATGTCACTAATATTATTAATTGATTTATCATTGTTTTTTACTAGACGACCATTGTTTTTGTGATCATGCCTACTCGATAATTACATGTCTTAGTGACAACCAAAAACCTTTGATGGGCATTTTGAGGTAAACGGTTGCTCTTACGCTTATGAACTAAGAGTACATTATTTTTGTGTATTTTAATTCTCTTTCAGATAATAACCTAACATTTCAAAAAATGTTACCGATAACGAAGTTAGAGCTAAAAGAAGTTTTGAAAGTTAGGTAAAGTGGCCTTTACAGTCAAGTCTAGTTTATGAAATTTTTCCTATTATTGCAGTATATAATAGTAAGTATGTATACCAAAATTCAAATCGAAATCTCTATATTTGTGTAAATTAACAAAAAAATAAAAAATTAAAAATTGAACTTCAAGGCCCTATAACTTCTTACAGAAGGGACTTTGTACTAAGGTATATTAGGTTTAATCGATTTATTATGACGTAAGGAATCTATGGTTAATCGGTGTCCCATTCTTTTTGAATCAGTACGTAAAACATGCTTAGAGCCATGTTTTGATAACGGTGATAAAACTTAGATTACATTTAGATTTTAGTATATTGGCATACATGTTTAACGTCAGCGTACAAACAATTTCCAGAGTATTTTATACCACATTGAATATTATGTACCATCGGATGAAAAATTTTATTATTTGGCCTGAACGAGATCAGCTGATTAAATCAATGCCAGAATGCTTCAAGGTAGCATTTGGCAACAAGATTTCAGTAATAATCGATTGTTTGAGATGAGAGTGAAAACATCAAGTAGCCTTGAAGTACAATGTACTACATGATCTAAGTACAAACAACATAATACGGTAAAGGTAGTAATAGGCATCACTCCTGGATCAATATCATTTGTATCACATAGATATGGTGGCAGAATAAGCGATAAAGGTCTAACAGAGGATTGTGGGATTTTAAACAATCTCTTGCCAGAAGATTTTGTATTGGCAGATCGTGGCTTTTTAATAAAAGACTCCGTAGGACTACATATGGCCACAGTGATCACGCCTGCTTTTCTAAAAGGGAAACGGCAGCTAGATCCAAGGGATGTAGAATCAACCAGGAATATAGCAAGCGTGAGGTAGTGCAAGTATATTGTTACAATAATTGTCTTAATTATATCTTTTTTTCAGAATACACGTCAAACGCGTTATTGGTGTCCTTCGTCAAAAAAATACAGTTCTTCACGAAACGATGCCTATGTTCCTGGCGAAAAAGAAAACTGACGATGTTGCTGTAATGGATCAGATATTAACAGTTTCTTGTGCACTCGTAAATTTATGCTCTCCTATAATTGTATAATTATGAAATAAATTGTATTAACAAAGTTAATCTAATTATTTTTACTTTAATAATAATAATAATATCTACAAAATTATTAAAATTAGTTAATTAAGGATCTAACGTTAATACTATCCACCACCATTTATTATATAATGTAAAATAATTTGATTATCTCTCAACTATTAAAGGCACTCACTCGCTATCGCTCGTTCGTGGTTTAAACAGTTTCGATTATTAATCGCCTTCATTAACACACTTGTTGGTTAAATAACTATTAATGCATAAAGCATAACGGATATTTTGAAGTTATTTAATATTTATTTATTCTGACATCTCTAACAGGTGTTACCCTTATTACAAGAGATGCAGTGTAAATATATTCTGCTATACGCTGGTATGAGCGTTATAGCATGTAAATTAAAATTAAAATAATCATCCTAACTAAAATACACTTTAATCATGGTTGCAGGAGATGGATCGACGCCGTAACTTGCTACTATGACTTCCCGTACTGATTGGTAAATTTAAGTCTTAAAAATTTGTTACATCAATAGTTCATTTTGTTTCATTTTAGTTATAATAATACTTTTTTACAACAGATGCAAACATACTGTATGGAGCTGACAAATCAATGTTGAGCAGTATGTAAATTTGATTCACAAGCTTTAATATATCAGTAATCGGAATTCTGGTACAAAAAGAAGGTACAAAGAATAACGGTGAGAAACGAACAGGCCTAGCGGGTACTCTTAAAGTTAATAGCGAAAGCAGCTTGCTATCGTTAATCTTATTATTCCATAATTTATAACAAAATTTTAATGAATTTAAGGTACATAAACAATCAAAATATTTACATAGCAGTACAAAATAACAGAATAACTAATGTCTAAATTAAGTATGAATAGAATTGCAATGGATAAAGTATAAGGGGTATTTCGAAGCCATTTAAGCTAAATAAACAATCAACATATTTACAAATTCTATCAACACAGAATAACAAAATAATTATATTTATATCAAATGTACTGGACCACCCATAAAAATGTATTTATTACATTACGTCACAACATATATATATACAGTGTCCCCGGATAGGTGAAACGACTCTTGTGAAAGGTAAAAAATTCTCGATTTAAATTTTCATATTTTGGGGTTCAGCCCTGCTTGGTTAAAGGCGAATTTCTAACATCATTTCAGTTTTGAAAAATCAAGTATGCCTTGGAAATTTTCAAAAAATCTATTTTTCTGTAAGGTAAAGTATCCTTTATGTGGCAAATACGACGAAAAGTTATAAAGAAAAGTTGTTTAGAATCAACATCTAGGCCCCTATACCAAATTTCAAAATCCGCGGCCAACTTTGATTTCTCACATTTTCTTTCATGTTTATTTCCCAAATCAAAGAATTTTATTTTTAGTTTTTTTATTATGAAATAAAAAACTTTGTTAAAAGTAAAATTTTTTGATTTGGAACCTAAACATAAAAAGAAATTGTGAGAGATCAAAGTTGGCTGAGGATTTTGAAATTTGGTATAGAGGCCTATGTGTTGATTCTAAACAACTTTTTTTAATAACTTTTTGTCGTATTTGCCACATAAAAGGATCTTTACCTCACAGAAAAATAGGTTTTTTTAAATTTCCAAGGCATACTTGATTTCTCAGAACTGAAATTATGTTGGAAATTCGCCTTTAACCAAGCAGGGCTGAACCCCAAAAATGAAAATTTAAATCGAGAATTTTTTACCTTTCACAAGAGTCGTTTCACCTATCCGGAGACACACTGTATATAAAAGCTTTTGTTTTATAGTATACTCACATTAAGCATATTTAATTTCACTATTCTCAAGTATCAACTGAGGAATTAACAAAATCATATTAATAAAATTTTAAAAATTTTGAAACTATAAAAAACTATATTTCACAAAAATAAGAGGCATCACAAAAAAGGTTAATTAATAGTTCTTTGAGTCTCTCCAGAACGTTTCAAAATCTTTGGCAACAATTCGGCATATTTTGTATGCAATGTGCTATCAACATTTGGGCAAAATTCAAAATTTTAAAATTATAATATTTTATTAATGGACTTAGTTTTCTTTAAACAGAATTATGAAAAGAAATGCTTTTTATAGTGACACAATCATGAAAGGTTACCAAAAATTTCATGACTGCCCTTTTGGAAAATATTTTTAAAAATTGCACCAATATATGCAAATGGTCCAGTTCATTTGTGGAGCAGTTTATTTACAGAGTTCACGTAACCACTTTCCTTTAGGAATTTTTTTAATTGTAGGCATGCTGAATGGTACCATTTTATTCTACATTTTCTGTCATAACATTTTACCATTTGTTCGCCGTCGTCTGGATTCCTACAGTGACACCATAGCTACAATCCATAATTAAAATAGGTACATAACATTGTAACATATAATACACAAAAATACAAACCTCTTCATCATATGTGCCTATTACGATGTCACTGGAAATTGAACCAACACCTATAGCTGTCCATGGGGATGTCGTCTGAACTTGGACCAGCACTCGTAGATGGCATATCCATGGCGATGTCACTACAACTTGAATCCAAACCAGTGGTCATAGATGGCAGAACTAATGTTAGAATCTAGTAATTTCCAAGTTTTGTATTGGTAACACTTTTGACACCTATCATATTGACATTAAATTGTTAACCTTATTTAAGCTAAACGACACAATAAATCCGAGGTGTACTCAACATTGTGGTATGGCACATTTCAAAACAGAATTAACAACACACACAAAAATAGCGACAATAGTAATAACAAAATAACAGAATTAACAAAATCAACAGCAATTTTCACACTTTGACTTGCACAATATCGCAAGATAGTCCAGTTACATTAGACGGACAACCGCAGCATCTGCCGAAAAAATCCAAGTGAGCTGAAATTTTGCATACACCTTTATTTTGACATTTCAAATAACATCTCAAAAGTCCCCATCGATATCGCGCTTGCGTTTTGAGTTATTCAAGGTCAAATGTCACAGAAATAAGTTTTTCGCAAATATCTCGCTTTCTATGGGTCGTATGACTTTTTTAGTTATTACAAAAAATGAAGGCTCTACAAAAAGATTATATAGTTTTTTTACATACAACTAACCGTTCAGTAAATAACACACTATTAAGTTTTGCAGACGGGTTTTACTTCTTTTTACAATAAAGGAAGTATTGGATTCACCGCAAAAATTCGGAAATTGGGTTTTCAACAGATCTTCACGTTTTAGAGTCCCCTGAACCCAAAAAACATGTTTTTGCTCATTATTATTATTATTATTATTATTATTATATAAAACAAATTACAAATTATCACAAATTTTAATAAAAACGAATTACGAAGTGTATGTGTGGTCAAACCTCGTGCTAATGTTTCCAGTAGCATCGGTTTTATTCAAAAGGCCATGCATTATATTTTTTTCTTCAATAATTGTTGGTTTATTAAATTTTGATACGTCTTTAATTTGCTTCTATTTTGTTGTAGTCATTATTATCAAAGCAAAATCGTTGATATCAAGAAGCCCTAAATCACTTTCAACACCTTGTTCTTTATACCGGGTGGCCCCATAAATATCTGGTATCACATTACCTTTGGAATCAACACCGCTTCATTAAAGCGATGAATCCAACTAAACTAAATGTCATTAATATCATGACAACTAAAATTCCTATCTGTCAAAAATTATTACAGATTGCAATAAGTAATGGAGTTAGAACAGGAGATTTTTATAATCGAGTCGTAGGCTAAACTGCAGAATCCGGAGCACATTCTCCTCCTCTTATTGCATTTTATTACATTACATAGATATCAATACTTATTGTAATTGAAATATAATACTAACCCAACATTTATAAGTAGCTAATTCCATGGCTACCGAGATCTCAGATATTTATGGCCACCCGGTATAACAATACTGGACACTCCTCACATAGACTTTTCGTATCTTCAACCCACAATTTTACGCTTATTGCATCGTTACGGTGGCGTTTTGTACTATAATCTATACGAAAATCTCTTGCGATATTGTGCAAGTCTTTCTTCTATAAAAGTACGATTAGTTGTGATTCCTCTTTCGTCAAGCCACCATCACGAATATCATTTAATATGTGCTCAAAAGTTACACCTTGTTTTAATTTGCCTAGAACACACAAAAAATTTACAGAGCGATGACAGTTGTAATATTGTTTCTTACTGCCATCCGCCAGCAATTTAGATGAAGTGTGAAGTACATACGATGATAAAGTGCGTCCTTCAATTTGGTCTTTCCACTGGTGAAATGCTAGAAAGCATGTATCATGAATGACTATATTATATCAAATGATTTTAATGACGTACCTGAAGAATTCATTATACTCAATTTTCACTTTATGTACACTTGACAAATGGTTTCGCAGGTCAGCATAATTTGAACAATTTCCGAGTGGGCATAAGTAGGATTTGTTGTGAAAATAATAAATGTAAATTCGAAACTTTATTACTTTAACCACACATAAACGGCAAAGATCGGTTACGTCACCGATGGCATCGGCAGTTCGGCACCACTCGGGTCAGAATATGCAGGGTTGCCAGAATGAATGCATGCACCTCTTAAACATGTGTTTTTGTAGAAACGGTTTCAGAATGTACCAGATTCGTAGAATTGTACCAGGTCTGGCAACGCTGCTAATATCAAGACCACGCCCAAAATGGTAACTGCACATAGACCACGCGCATAAATGTTTGACCTTGGGAATTTTCTGCTTTATTATAAGGGTATGATTCAGCTATGGACATTCGGAAGTTTTTCAACGTAAAATCTTCGTGCGAAGCAGACAATCTAGACGAGAAATCCCCACCAAAGAAAAAAATTAAGCCAAGCAACGAAGACCAGCCAAGTTTTAAAACTGAGTTTAATATCGTAGATCATGCCTCGCCCACCACATCCCAGAACATAAATATGCAAAATACCAACGATTTAGGCAATTGCGTAGGATTGCTAGGGATTAGTGATTCCCAAAAATATATTCTTCTTACTAATCCAGGTACACTCATTGAAAATTATGATTTTAAAAAGGATGCCCCAGAAAACAAAAGATATTTTAGACGAGAATGGTTAAACCATTATGAGTGGATGGTTTATTCTAAAAAGTTGAAAGGGGCACTTTGTAAAAATTGCGTTCTTTTTAAACCACCCGTCAAAAGGGGTCTTCAAGGAGCGTTCATCGTAAAAGAATTTACAGATTATAAGCATATACACGAGTCTGCCAAAAAACATATAAAGTCGCAGTGGCACTGCCATTCCGTTTTAATGGCAAACAATTTTATTAAAACTTTTTCTGGTCAGAATCGTTCTGTGACTGACCTCTTGAACGATCAGGAAAGGCAAATAATAGAAGAAAATAGAAAAAAACTAGTACCTGTTATTTCAACAATTTTATTGTGCGGAAAACGTGATTTTGCACTAAGAGGCAAAGGATGTGGCGACAAATTATTATAAAATCACTTAACAACGTGCTCTAAGAAAGCAAAATACACATCGCATCAGTTGCAGAACGAAATAATTGAATTATGTGGAAATGTTATTCGACAACATGTTATAGATGAAGCCAACGACAGCGTTGGTTTCTCTGTGTTAGCCGATGAAACAGCAGACATTGCCGGCAAGGAGCAACTTTCAATTGGTATCAGGTACTTAGATAAAAACAATATTGTAAATGAGCAGTTTCTTGGTTTTACGCAATTAGAAGCAATGGATGCTGAAACTATTTCCAGTGCAATTTTAAATACACTGAAGGGATTCCACTTAAATTTAAACAGACTTGTAGGGTTAGGTTTTGATGGGTGTTCCACAATGGCCGGCAAAGATAACGGTGTGCAACAATTAATTCGAAATCAATATCCTAATGCAACTTTTTTTCATTGTTCCTCCCATAAACTTAATTTAGTTATTAATGACCTAAATTCCGTTCAAGCTGTTCAAAATTCAGTAGGCGTTATCAAGGAAGCAATAAATTTTTTTAGAGAAAGTCCAAAAAGACGAAATCTGGTACCAAATGTGCCGTTGTTGTGTGAGACCAGATGGTCAGCAAAATATAAATCTGTTAGACTTTTTTACGAAAAATTTCTTTCCATAACAACTGCCTTAAGCAATATGTCTACAGACCAAAACTTTAATGCAAAAACGAAATCAAAAGCTCAGCAAATATTATGCTCTCTATCCTCCCTCCAATTTATTATTTGCCTTAATATTATTGCAAAATATTCTTCATTGCTGGAACCAGTTACAAATAAACTACAAGGGATTTCCATTGATTTACTCTCCGTAAAAAATCATATTGAGTCTCTGATCGTTATGTTTGAAAATGACAGAGAAAAGGTTGATTCTATTTTCTCGGATATATTTAAAAAGTGTAAAGAAATTGCCAACGAACTGGATGTAGAAATTAAGGCTCCACGGACAGTCGCACGCCAAATCAATCGATCAAATATTCAGAATAAGTCGGCAGAAGAATATTTCAAAATTTCTGTATTTATTCCTTATTTAGATTCGGTAATAACTTCTCTTTAAACTAGATTTACATCTGATACTACATTAGCCTTTTCGTTGTCACGATTTCATCCATCAATAATTAAACAAGGAATTATTCTCAGTGACATTCAGTTGGAATGTATTTCAGAAAGATTTTTGGTGGAAAATTTAAAGGCAGAATATACCACATGGCAGCAAGTGTGGAAAGTCCGGAAGATATTGCAAAACTTGTAAGTGAGGAATGCACATTTTTCCCTAATATTAAAACATGTTTACAATATTTTTTAATTATGCCACCTACTATATGCTCAGTTGAACGGTCTTTTAGCACTCTCAGAAGAGTTAAGACGTGGATTAGGTCAACAATGGGCGAAAATCGCCTTTCTGAACTGTGTCTTATTAGTGTGCACAGAAACTACGTTGAAAATAATAAAATGGCTATAATTCAAAAAGTCATTGATTTTTTCGGTTTGGAAAGAAGAAACTTAAAATTTCTTTTTGATGACCGAGACTGAGACTACTTTTTGAACTTGAAAGTGTAATATTTTTTCTGTTTCATGAATATTTATTGTTTTTATTAATTATTATATATATGTATATATTAGTAGTAGTAATGTTAGTATTATAGGTATTTGTTTTGCCCAAAGCTAAAGAGTTGGTGATTTATTATTTATCTAACATTTGTGATAGGTATTAAGTATGTGTTTTTGGATTTTTTTACTTTTTGCAATTATATATTTTGTTTCTTTTATACGTATTTCTATGTATTTACCTATTTTTGATTTACATACACAAAACAAGTTAGTGATACAGGTATTTTTTCTAAACATTGTAGCACTTTGTTTAAATATAATAGTATTTCTTAGATGCGCATCAAGTGTTTCTTTTTTAGACCTTCTGAGAATTTAATTATCTTATCTCAATATCGAAGAAAATCTTGCCCCCCCCCCCTGGGAAGTTTTCTAACGGCGCCCATGCCGGTAGCCATGGAAATAGCTAGTTATAAATGTTGGTTAGGATTATATTTCAATTATTATATTAAGTATTGGTATGAAATATAATAAAATGCAAATAAGAGGAGGGGAATGTGCCCCGGATTCTGCAGTTAGCCTACGACTCGATTATAAAAATCTCCTATTCTAATTCCAATACTTATTGCAATCTCTAATAATTTTTGACAGATAGGAATTTTAGTTGTGATGTCATTAATGACATTTTGTTTAGTTGGATTCATCACTTTAATAAAACGGTGTTGATTCCAAAGGTAATGTGATATCAGATATTTATGGCCACTCGGTATAAATAATATTTTTTATATTTTGCTAAATCAACAAAACAAATACACAAAAGAAGTGCCCTTCAAATATTGCCAATTAAACAAAACCACCATGAACAGTAACAATATAACAAAATGCTGAAACTGTTTTAACTTTTAAAATACATCTTGAAACAGTTAAAACATAAAAATAAGGTGCAGTATAAAAGTTAGAAATTAGACGTAATACTAATAATAGTAATAATACGTACTATGCTTGTTTTATTGTTAATCACATAAAACAGTTATTGGTAAGATATAGAAAAACCGTCTACTACGTTGTACAAGGACAAAGTCGGTATTTTTTAAATAGTTTGGCAGAAATTTAAATTTACAGGTCGACAAATTAAAAGTGGCGGTCGAAGTAGCCTATAAATGGCGCTTTTGTATTTTTATTACCTTTCCTAGAATTTTACGTTTACAATTTGAAGATCCTGGGTCATTCATAATGCAAATTTCACGAACGTCCGTTGCAAACGTCAAATTTACAAATGCTAACACAACTACCACTATTTAAATAAAAAGGTTAGTTCAGATTTCTGCCGTACGCCACTTTTAATTTGTCGACCTTTACAAGCGGTGATCACACTGAATCTAGAACACACTCTGCACACTCGTGGATCTATGAATTAACATATTATAGTGCACGTGAATTTTCATAAACTACCATAAATAAAGAAAAATCGATTTTTATTAACCTTGAGTCTGTCTTCAAATTGTCAGTACTACAGTCGTTCACATAGTTTGCTAGCTTTTGGTGTTTTTATTTAAAAAAAAATGTAAAGTGGGAGTCGGAGGCGGGTAATTTATACGGACTCTGACTCCGACTCCACCCAAAAAGTTCCGACTCCGACTCCCGACTCCAACTCCGGCTCTACAGCCCTGGTTTTAAATAATTAAAACATCATATAATGTATAAAGCAAAGTTTTAATTATTACTTTTTGACATTATTTTCTACAGATTTCCAATAAAACGACCTGAAATATTAAAGCTGTGGATACAGGAAGTTCGTTTGGAAAATTTTAAGCCAAATGCAAACACGGTGCTATGTGATCAACATTTTACTGATACGGACTATTTAGAATCATCTCTAAATAAAAATCTGCAGTACCAAGAAAAATGGTTCGTCGTTCAACGTTATCCACCACAGAAGTACAAGTAAGTTAAAATGTTTACGTAAATAGTTATATACTTATTAGTAGAGCAAGGATACTTATGCACTTTACAATTCAAAAATATGCATGCACTTGTGCGCGAAACATATAAAATATGCACTTGATACGCACTTTAAAAATTCAAATTTGTGGTAAACTTTTTTAATTTGCGGTTACATAATACACAAGAAAAAATGCCAAAACTTAAGCTAAACACATTAAAAATAAAAATATTAATAAAACGAAACAATGTACATAATTTTATTTAACCATTTCATAATTAAAAATTGCTTTAGAATTATTTACAAATCATCCACTTTCTAAAGGGTAATGCAATTCAAGATTTTCAAAAGAGATGAGTAGTGGATTCTTGGAATTTATTTTCAAAGATTTTACTAAGCCTAATAGTCTTACCTGTTTACTTGCAAATTATTCTAAGTAAAAGCAAGGAATGCAATCCCCTTATAACTTTCATTTTGAGCAACTAGTTCTAAGTTGAAAAGAAAAATATTTTGTGAATCATAATTATAAACAACGCTAACTGTTTCTTAATAAGAGGAATTTCTGCAAGTTCGATACTTGACCCTTTACAATCCAGAAAATACAAAAACAAAAATTGTATGTAATATGCCATACTATGCTTATTCTTGCTAAATATGTACTTTACTTAAAAAATGTTGAAAATATGCATTTATACATGCAAATGCATAAATATCCTTGCTCTACTTATTAGCTTAGTTTCTGTTACATTAATTGTATTAATGTATTGTTTCTGTTATTAACTATTACAGCCATCCACTACCTCTACGGGAATGGAAATCGATGCGAGTGTTTCCCATGCATCCGACATTGGCACACAAACTTCTCCTAGCGTTTAAAAAAAGTTTATCAGAAATAAAAATTAAACTGAGAATCAAAGTTTTGCAACAACAATTAAGGAGGAGAGACAATAAAATTAGGAACATGAAAGACTTAATAAGATATTTAAAAACTAACAAGTGCCACACAAACGTAGAAGATGTTTTGATAAATAATTTTGAGGGATTTTCTTTAGAATTATTTAAAAGTGAAAGTGCAAATTTGAAAGCAAAAGCAACTCAAAGGCGGTATACTCAAGAAATGAAAGAATTTGCACTTACGCTTTACTTTTATTCCCCTAAAGCATATCGGTTTGTTCGTAGTAAAATTTGTTTACCACATAGTGCAGTGATACGCAAGTGGTTATCATCCCGGGACTGTGAAGTGGGTTTCTTAACTGAAGTGTTTGACTTTTTAAAAGAAAAGATTTCTCCATGTACTCATTTACAGAACGTTGCATTAATGTTTGATGCTATGGCAATAAGGCCAGAAGTAGTATTTGATAAGAAGAAAGGCAAATATTCTGGTTACGTTGACTTTGGGGGAATTTCGAATATCAGTGGTATCATATTCTCAACGATTTAAATGTCCTATTGCTTATTTTTATACAAACAAAATAACTGCAACTATACAACGTCAGTTAATTTTATTGGCTATTCAAAAATCGTTTGAGGTTGGTATGATTGTACGCTCCATTACTTGTGATGACCCAAGTACAAATTTTAAAACTTTCGAAATTTTAGGATGTAATTTATTTCCCGAAAATATGATACCAAAATTTAAGCACCCACAAAACGGCAGTCAAATTTACTGTATTTTGGATCCCTGCCACATGTTAAAATTATGCAGGAATGCATTTGCCGAAGTTCCCATAACATCCCCTGCTGGCGAAATTTCATTCAAACATGTGCAAAAACTACACGATAAACAAGAAGAGGAGGATTTAAAACTAGCAAATCGCTTGTCAGGACCTCATATTAATTTTCACCACAAAAAAATGAATGTGCGATTGGCTGCCCAAACAATAAGTAGCGGTGTGGCTAACGCCATAGATTTTTTAAGATTATCTGGCCATCGTGATTTTATAGGAAGCGAGGCTACAACAGAGTTTTTACGAATTTTTGATTTTATGAATTCCAGAAATGCATTTGGAAAGGGTTATAAGTCTCCATTGTATTTAAATTATAAAAATTATTGGCAAAATGTTTTCCAGGGTACTGAAAAGTACATACGACAATTAAAAATAAGGTGCAGCAGTATTTTACATCATCAAAGGAAAACATTTGCGCTTGGTTTCCTTGCTAATATTTTCAGCTTCCAAAACTTGGCTTTAGATCTATTGATGAATATTGAGAAGCCTCTTAAATTTTTTTTGGCGTACAAATGTAGTCAGGATCACTTTGAATTGTATTTTTCTTGCATACGATCACGGGGCGGGTGGAATAATAACCCAAATACAATTCAGTTTAAGTGGGCATTGCGACAGCTCTTGTTTCGGAATAGTATAACAGCTAGCATTAATTCAAATTGTGTTGATAGGGGTTTGAATTCAACACCTTTATTTAATTTGTGCAATGGGCAGAGATCCACAACTGTGTCTACTGATGCAGATAGTGATGAAATGGAAATGCAAATTAGAGAATTAATGTCACACCTTGAAACCACAACACTTTCATATTTCCAAGAAAATGTTTTATCTTAAATTAGTGGTTTTATTTTAAGAAAATTTATTGGGAAACTTGATTGTGTTCATTGCCAACAAATTTTAATTCAGGAATACGTACCTGATCACAATTATACTGTTAATATAAACAAACATTACGCATTTACAAGATTTGTTTCTAACGGTAAATTATATGTACCTTCACCAGGTGTTTTTGAAATCATTAAATTCACCGAAAAAGCATTTCGAGGCGAAATTGCTTTGGGTTACGCAACAAATCAAAAGTTCAAACAAAGAATTTTAAGCACAGTTATGCGGCATTGTTTTTTTACCAAAATAAATACTTTATATGAACCACCACAAAGACGTGCATGAAGTACAAATTATATTTCCAACGCTTTTGCTGATACAAGAATCTATACATATGCGAAGAAAAATACATTAAGAATTCTAGGAATAAAAGCAACCATTCGTCAAAAACTGCATAACTCAATTTTATTTTATCATGTATAATTTATGTACCCAATCTACCTATTTTAATAAAATGAAATTTATGTGAATAAACTTATATAGGAAATCGAAAATTAAACAGTACATTCCAAACATTTTTTTTATTTTTTAATTAGCTATTAAATTTACTGGTATATTGCAACTGTTCCAAATTTGTTATTTGTAACTCCATTTTACCAACATCTTAAAACTAATAAATGTTTAAAACTTTTATCATTCAAATTATTTGAGAAATATAAGTCTTCCTTGCTGCGCGAGATAACAGTGTATGAGTAAGACAAGGACGCGTTGCCACATCGCAGCAACGGCGCTCTTCTAACATCTTGGACTGCGTCCGGCGTAAGGGCGTGCTCCTTCCAGTCCTAATACCTAATATATGTATAGTTCCATGAGGAACAGTCGGTGACGTCATGACTTTTGTAATAAACGAGTCTCTAGTTGCAAAATTTGGTCCGGGCCAACGAAAATTCGTTTAAAAAAAATCAAACTACTACAGAAATCGCACATGGACTTTATTGCAAGCAGCGAGCGTACAAAAAGACAAGATACCTAGCTAAACAGATGTATTTATAATCTCTAAATGCTGATATCGCGCGAGACGTGCCTTATCTTACGGTAGTCAGCAGGTTGGTAACCGTAACTTGTAAGTCAACCAGCAACCTCTCACAATAGTGTGTTTACGCACAGTTACCCTGAACGCTGGTACTTTGTTCTTGCGGTTTTATTTATTAATTAGTGTTGAGTGTCATTGTGATTACCAGAATGGGTAATTACGTAAAGCGTGAGGAGTCAAGTGGAAGGCGAAAATCCCCTTCGACCAAAAGGAAAAGTCGAAAACTTGCCTCCAAAAAGTTTTGGTAAGTAATAAACAATGTATTAAGAATAGTTGCACAAAATATTTAATATTATATCACCATACGGTGATCAGATAATACAAAAAGTAGAGTGTAAAAACCATCTCCTCAGAAATGTTTGTACAAAACTGCGACATATTTATGGTTAGTATGTTTTATGATTATAGTTGTGAAATTATCTATGATGATCTTATTCTATCAGATCAAAAACGAAGCAACTCCGAAAATTGCAATGTGCCACGACATCTTCGCGATGTTTTGTCGTCAAGTATACGAAGATTGCGCACAGACATTGTAATGGCTGTGAAGCACAGACGACAGGAAGACTACCCTGCTGTAAAAAAAGCGGAACTATTAATAAAAGACATCCTCAACGTACCCTCACATGTATTTGGAGAGCACAAATCCTGTGTTGCAATAAATTATTTTCCATGTGATGGTCAACATTCACAACTGAAAAACTATATTCCTGCTATGAAGGAATGTGGTCTGTACGAAGATATAGAATCAACCGTTCAACGTTTGATTGATAATGTGGAAAGTTTGATGTTGAACATGGACAATAATTTAGCCGAACATTACAATTCAATAGTTTGTAAGTTTGTGGGGGGAAAGAGGGTAATTTTTTCTTTACGGGGTGCTTATACGACAAGATGTCAAGCTGCAGCTATTTCTTTCAACAAGAAGGGTGAATTTCATCGGACAATCCATAGATCTTTTACAAGCAGTACCTACTCCAAAGAAATACACCAAACAATATGTTGGAAAAATTTACCGAAGAAAGCAACAGCTTAAAAGACGTCAGCTTTTTATAACTCGAAAAGCTAAAGAGTGTGTGCCTCCCGATGATGATTGCGGTCCGAATGTGAATTTACCACAGATAGAATCTGTGGCATCCGGTTCAAAAAAAGAAAGAAACAAGATGTCATTCGCAGCCTCACGGAAGAGTATCCAGATACGGTTCTATATGTACTTGATGATATTGAGAGAGGCTTATATTTTAACAAAAGAAGGGCTCGTTTTGAAAAACTGCATTTGTCCCCTCAAGAAATTTTCGAATTGGAAGCTGAGACCCGCATGCAGTCAAATTGCCAAAAATGGAAAGAAGCTCGTATGCAAAGGCTCACTGCCTCAGTTTTCGGGGAAACTTGTCGGAGACGTAAGAATACATCGTGCCGACGTTTAGTGAAGCAATTGTTATATCCAACCTTCACAGGAACTAAGGCTACTTCATATGGAAATTTTTCTGAGCCGAAGGCACGAAACTGTTTCTCAACAATATTTGGGAAAAGAGTTTCAACTTGTGGCTTCTTTGTACATCCTCTGCATTGTTTTCTGGGTGCCAGCCAAGTTGGATTAGTGTCTTGCGAAAATACAATTGTTGAGATCAAGTGTCCTCTTACAATTGCGAAGATACATCCTGCTGAGGCTATAAAACAAAAAATGTTAAAATGTGCCTCTTTCGAAAATGGCAAAATGAGTCTCAATAGAAAGCATATTTATTTCTATCAGGTACACGGTCAACTTGAAATAACTAGGAGAGATAAATGTTATTTTATTATTTGGTCTAACCTGGGCATATTAGTTGAAGAAGTAAGTATGTACTTGATACTTATAAACTACATCTTATCTTATCACTTTTTAGATCAACCGGGATAAAGAATTCTGGGAAAATACAATGCTTCCAAAATTGATCTCTTTTTACAACTTTTTTGTCTTGCCAGAAATTTTGTTTCCTAGGCATTCAAAACGTTTGCAAATTAGAGATCCAGAACTAGAAGTTGAAGCTGATGTGACTGAAGTCAAATCAAGCCCTTAATTTTCGGGGTGTTCGAGTTGTCTCCCAAAACCAGCAGACCAATTTTGTAAGAACCGAATTCTTTCCCTAGAAGAGTCGAATTCTCTTCCTAGATTAAGTAAACCGATTAGAGGATTAAATATCGGTTAAGCCTTCCTAATTTCTTTTTCTGCAGAATACGTAATTTATTTTAATATCCCTCATAGGGTTTAATGAGTATTTTATTAATTAACTATTGATATGAATTCCACATGTATTATTTCTCGCACTAAATGAAAATACACATTGAACAATTTACTTGTCTTTATTTTATCTATGTCAAATTTCTGAAAGCTACCTTTTTTAATATTGATATGTAGCCAATTATTTAAAGTAAATGTTTTTCTCTTTATCACCCTGTAGATCCTAACGAAGCCGAATTATGGCTGGTGAGTCCTGCTACTATAAATTCGGCCATTCTGTATATTATTAAGTCGAATTCTGACCGAAATCCAATAAAATCACTCACAAGTAAAACAATGATACAATATTATTAAGAAATTCTCGGTAACCAGCCTGTAGCATGTTTTAAAAAGTGGACAATCGGCATGTTTTAAAACAGTGAACGTGCTACAGACCAATGCAAGCTATGGCGTATACTGTTCCTTTGTACTCTTATCTCGTCTAGCACCGATTTGAGACCGCCCACTGCATCTCGAAATATTACCTCTGCTCACACCGTTGCCCCGCCGTAGAAACTTTGGAGAGAGTATTTAGCGCTCTTAACGAACCTGAGCAGTCAGATCAGACCACATCTTGTTATAGTTGGACGTAGCTCTCCCGGTGATTAGTGTTTTTTGATTAATTAAGTATAATTTTTTAATTTTTAAATTCTTAGATAGTGCACATTAAGAAAGTGTACAGTGCTGACGGTAGAGATGGGGAAATGCCATTTCCAAGAACAGTGGTTACAACAGCAAGATTGCCAGGGAACTCTTGTTCAAATTTGGGCGAAGAAATTTGATAGCGAAAACGCATTTTGCATTGTCTGCAGCAAGAAAGTGCCATATGTAAAGATTTTCAAGCTCTTAAATCAACATGCAAAAGGCAATACGCATAGAGAACAATTCAAACTTAAATTTGGCCCTAACCAATTACATTTGCAAATTGTTAATCCTACAAGTAGTAATGACGAAAATAAATCCATGAAGACGCATTCAAATCAAATGCACTTATATTCTCCTAAAGAGTCTGCAGTAAAGGCAGAAATACTATGGACTTTACCTGCTGTTGTGCATAATTATCCAGTGAACAGTTGTGAAGGCATTGGAGATACATTTGCAGCCATGTTTCCAGAAGGTTTTAATGAAAAATTTTCCATGTCTCCTAGAAAAATGTCATACATAATTTCAGATGCTTTAGGGCCTTATTTCACGGATATTTTGTTAGACGATGTACAAGGTAATGCTATATTTTTCACACTTTAGTGTTTTAGCCATTTACCGAATTTGACTATAAATTTCCCAATAGGTTCGTATTTTTCATTATGTTACGATGAAACCACTAATAAAGGAGGGCACAAAGAACTGCAGCTAAAAGTTATATATTGGTTTAATACTGATCAACAAATAAATTCGCGCTATTTATGGACTATATTTATTGGACCTGCAACTGGTGGTGATTTGGCAAAACAAATTAATTCAGCTTTGGATGATGCAAATTTATCTAGGAATAAAATGATTATGTTGGGATCCGACGGGCCAAATGTTAACAAAACCGTTTTTAGGCTAATCAATGAGAGCATTTTAGAAATAAGGGGTAAAGGTTTAATTAACATTGGTACTTGCAATTTGCATTTAGAGCATAATGCATTTCTCAAAGGACTAGATGTTTTTGGAAGCAACTGTGCTGATTTATTGATAGCAGTAAAATACTTTTTCAAGGATAAGCCAGCAAGATTGAAAGATTAACAAATATCGCAATAAAAGATGAATGTACCACTCCATACTTTTATTAAACATGTATCCAGTAGATGGCTTTCATGAGGTCCAGCTGCAGAAAGACTAATTGAGCAATGGCCTGCTCTTATTGATTATTTTAAACGTTATATTCCCACCAAAAATCCGAAAATCGCAACATCTACGTATAAAAGCGTAATAAATATTCTAAAATTTTCCTCAATTAAAATTGAAATATTATTTGTAATTTCGAGTTCTAAATTGTTTGAAAAATTTAGCTTGACTTTTCAAAAAAGTGATCCTCAAATTCACATACTACATTCAGAGCTAATAATATTAATTAAAACCTTAACCATGCGATTTTGTAAAGAAAGCGCAATTAAATTAATTACTCGAGTCCACGAATATAAATGCACAAGAAATACTTCACAGTGATAATTACTTACCAGTAAATAAAATAATTATAGGGTAAGAGGTGAAAAGGAAATTTCAAAAATAGAAAACGAAAAACTTGAAATATACCACAGCATCGGGACTCACTATAAATATGCTTGCATTGATTTATTGAAGAACTCCTCATTAGAAAATAGTAATTTATTAAAGCATTTGAGAAGTTTACACCCCAGTCGTATCAATTTACGACGCAGTGCTTCAGAAATATTAAAAATTTTAAAAGCTATGCCCTTTTTTATATGAAAATCGAAGCAGTTGCTGTGATGAGTGGAATTTATTGCAACTTGAAAAGTTACCCAACTTTGATAGTAATTCACGTATAGATCTGTATTGGGATAACATTTAATTTCAAACTCACAGCGCCTGGGAAAAACCGTTGAAAATGCAGACATATCCAAATGGCATGATTGGTTGGATATTCAAAAACTAGGGTGTGCGATTGGTAGTTTTGAATGTGAGAGAGGCAAATGGACA
Organism: Agriotes lineatus; assembly: GCA_940337035.1. Taxonomy (NCBI): domain Eukaryota; kingdom Metazoa; phylum Arthropoda; class Insecta; order Coleoptera; family Elateridae; genus Agriotes; species Agriotes lineatus. The sequence continues at coordinate 39,203 of CALNHX010000611.1, read as the reverse complement.
GTTTAGCTATGCGAATTTTTGAAAATATGGGTTAGTCTTAAGCAATATTTCAACCTGTACAGACGTTACTATTTTAAATTATATATATTTTATTAGCAAATTGATGTGTTTTATTCCTGACGACAGTAATCAGAGGTGAGATTATTGTAACAATTTTCAGCAGTGGGATTATTGTAACAATACAAAAAAGAAAAACGGAGTTAATATCGAAATCATCTTCCATAAAAAATTAAATCAAGTAAGTAGTTTTCTTGTTCATTATATTTTAACAATTAAGTTATGAGGTGTAAGATGCAATTCTTTTTCCCAGTTCAATATAAAATATGAAACCCATGTAATAATATAATAAATATATAAATAAAGTTTATATTTGTTTAAGCGCACTTGTTTAATGTACACAATAGATCACTATTTGGTACTTATTTTCATAATTTGGGTCACTATTTCCATATTTCTTTAAGCATTCAGAGTATGAACCCTGTATACGGCGTGTAACAACTTTTTTACTTACGGCATATGCGTATAACTACTTATTTTATTAAGGGAGAGTGTGTTATTTGTGTAGTTCTAGTTTATTGCTTAGTTTACTTTTAAAAAAATACATTTCAAGGTAAGGTTAGATGTTACTTCTTAATTTCATAGTAATCGTACATTATTGTTATTATTAGGTGTACAAAACAAAAATATTCGCATTTTTCTTTAAAATGCAAAAAAATCGCAACGCCAGCAAACGTTGTCTGAGTTTTTTTCACACCCAAACAAAAAAAAACTCGAGGAACCTAATAGAGACACTGAATCGTCAGATAATTCATGCACTGGATCTACAAGTAGCACAACTAAGTCTCGGTATATCCGATTCCTAGCCGAAAATACAAATAAACGCAAAAGATATAGGTTCTTTTGTTAATCGCCTAACACCTTTATCTAGCGCGGAAATCATAGATATTTTAGACAGTGCCTGGATGCCCGCACCAGATTATAATTTTCCTGCCAAAGTCAAAACTGTGGGCGGTAAAACGGTAAAAAATTAAAGTTGAATTATTCCTGGCTAATTCGGTGGCCCTGGCTGTTATACTCGGCAAAAGAAGCGTTTTGCAAATATTGCTGTTTATTTGCGAAATCGGGCGCTGGAACAAATAATTTCCAAGAACTTGGTGCTTTAATTAAGAAAAAATTCTGTAACTGGAAGCATGCACATAAAACTTTTAAAAAGCATTCTTCTCTGAAGTATCACGTTGAATGTACGACAAAAGCAGATAATTTTCTTCAAATTTAAAAAAATTTCACATTATCGATCGAAAATCAAATTGATAACGATAGAAAAAAGCATATAATAGAAAACAGAAGAAATATCACTCCAGTTATAGAAGCGGTAATTTTATGTGGTCGTGAAGAAATGTTTTTGCGTGGCCATAGGGATAGCGGTCCGAAAATAGTTGACAACACTGTGGGTCTAGGTCAGAAAGACGGAAAAATTAGAGCAATCCTGAAATGTCGTGCTTGTGGGGATCAACAACTCCGTGAATTCTTAGAAGGGCCGGGAAAGCGCAATAAATATACAAGTTCGGTTAGCCAAAATGCAATTATCGAATCCTGCAATAAAGTATTATTACATAAAATTGTCTACAATGCAAATACATCAAAATTTCATCGTGCTTGCTGATGAAACAGCTGACATATCAGGTACAGAACCGGTATCCTAATGCGTAAGATGCGTGGATTTAGAGAAACTCGTATTAAGAGAAGATTTTCTTCACCTCGTGCCAACAATAGATATGACGGGTCGTGGTTTAGCTGAACTTATTCTTGAAAATCTTAAATCTTTTAAACTAGATTTCATTTTTAAGAGGTCAAGGCTACGATGGTGCGAACGTAATGGCTGGAAAAGTAAATGGGATTCAGTCCCACATTAAAAAAGAACATCCACTTGTTCACTATATTCACTGTTCGGCGCATAGTTTAAAGCCAGTGGTCGCCAACCTGTCGATCGCGAGCTACCGGTAGCTCGCGGGGGCAATTCTGGTAGCTCTCACAACGATTTTAATTTAAAAAATACAAAATCAGAGAAGCTTCCTAAAATTCCACAAAAAAATCTAATTGTCATAATATTAAACATAAACAGCGGCAACGTTGCGGCGAGCGATCTGCCGCTGACGCCATCAAGCTAGAATCGGCTAGAACCGACCAGCCGGACCAGTGCGTTAGTGTTCGAGAACGATCTGGATTGCTTTGAACGGGATAAATACGCACGGCGCGGCGACATTGCGCTTAGTTTAAAACTGAACGCGTAACCAACGTCCAGCGGTTGGGTTAGTAGTGAACAAAAAAAAATAATATTATGGCAAGCAGTTGTAAGAAGGTAAAGACATACCACTTTCATTCGGAATGGGAAGAACAATACTTTTTTACAGAAGTTAAAGATAAAAATGTGTGTTTGTTATGTAATACTTCGGTCTCCGTTGCTAAAAAAGGAAATATTGAGAGACATCATAAAACTGTACATTCTAATTTTGAAAAATCATTCCCACTACATTCTGCCGCCAGAAAGGAGAAACTGAAACAGTTAAAAAAGCAGTTAATTGGACAACAATCAATATTTTTAAGAACAATCGACAAAAATAAGGCTGCAACTGAAGCATCGTACCGTGTGTCCCAGATAATTGCACAAAAAAAGAAACCTTATGAAGACGGGGAAATGATAAAACAGGCGTTTTTAGAAGCTGCTGCCTCGTTATTTGCCAACTTTAGAAACAAAGACGAGATAGTTTCAGCTATAAAATCTATGCAACTTTCTGCTAATACAGTGATGAGACGTGTAGAAGTAATGAGCAATGATATTTTTTTACAGTTAAGAACTGACTTAGATAACTGTGTTTATTTTTCACTTCAACTGGATGAATCAACAGATGTCGTTGACACTGTCCAGATGGCCGTGTTCGTCAGGATGGTTTTTAGTGATTTTACGATTAAAGAAGATCTTTTGAAGTTTATTCCACTGAAAGGACACACTACTGGACAGGAGTTGTTTTCTCATTTAAAAAATATTATTTCTTCCGAGAAAATTCCAATATCGAAAATGGTAGGCTTGACAACCGATGGCGCTCCAGCTATGGTGGGTTTTGATAAGGGTCTGGTGGCGTTATGTCGTAAAGATGAAACTTTTCCGCAATTTCTCTCTTACCACTGCATTATCCATCAGGAAGCATTATGTGGAAATTTCCTGAAACTAAACAACGTTATGAAACTGGTGGTAAAAATTGTGAACAAGATTAGAGCTCAAGCGTTACAAAGAAGATTATTCAAAACCTTGGCCGATGAAGTTGACTGTCAATACGGGGACCTACTCCTTCACTCTGAAGTCCGATGGTTAAGTAGAGGACGGGTGCTGAAACGTTTTAATGATGTCCTATCTGGCATAGTTCAATTTTTCAAAAAACGCGATGAACCGACTCCGGAACTAGAAAATTCAATCTGGCTTAGAGATTTTGGTTTTCTCGTGGACATTACCGAGAAATTAAACGAACTTAATTTGCAGCTTCAGGGGAGAGACAAAGAACTAGCAGAAATGATTTCTGATATAAAAGCATTTATCAAAAAGCTGGAGTTTTGGGAACAAAACCTAATTAACAGCGATGCCAAGCATTTTCCTATTCTTTCAGAAAAAATATCTCAAAATCCATTAGAACCCTATGACAGCAAATATCATGTAGAAATAGTTTCTACCCTGAAGAATAACTTCAAAAATCGTTTTAAGGATTTCAACGAAATGGCTTTAGTAGCGCAGTTTGTTGTTTCACCCTTTATGGAAATTGATATCCAACAGTTTGCAACTTGTGTTATGCAGAACTTTGGCGAAGACATCGCTGCAACAGAAATGGAAGTAATTGATTTTCAAAATGATTTAGCCTTAAAATCGTTAGTCTCAAGTACCAAATGTATCTGGCCTATTGTAAGTAAAGACAAATATTCAGTTCTATGCCGTGTTGCCTTGAAAGTGAAAGCATTATTCAGTTCAACCTATTTGTGTGAATCTTCTTTTTCCAATATGAAGTTTATTAAGAACAAATATCGCAATCGACTTACAGATGAACATTTGGATAATTGTATTCGAATGGCTGTATCAAATTATACTGCAAACATTAAAAAAATTATCGATGAGTCTGAGTGTCAGCCTTCTCATTGAACGTGCTTTTTTATTTTTCAATGTTTATGTTCATGATAGTGCGTTACTTTTTTGTTGTTATTATTAACTATTTTTAAATCTTACGTGACATGCCGTTGTGGCTGGATAAAAGTTTGTGTTTATTTTTCAAACAACTTCGTTTGGTAGGTAGGAATGTAGTTATTATTAGTACCTATGTATTATGTATTACCAGTTAAATAAATAGTAAAATAAATACATATAATGATAAATTAACTGTGGATTATTTCATTTACGTTGCGTTACGTGGCTTCCGTGTGGGTAGCTCGCTGTTTATTCCAAAATTAACAAGTAGCTCAACACATTGAAGAGGTTGGCGACCACTGGTTTAAACTTAGCTGTATGAAAAACCTGCGAAATCCAATCGATTAGAAACTGTATGGGCATCATCAATAAAGCACATTAATTTTTTATTTATCCCAAAAGAAAGGCAGTGTTAGAAAAACATATCGACGACCTTATTGAAAGTTCTCGAGCTCGGACCTTTCATCGAATTACTTGAACCAGTAATTGCGTCGTTAGACGCAATCAAGGAATGGATTGATGCCGAACCGTCTAGGAACGCTGTTTTCTTACGTGCAAGCATAATGCAAAGCGAATTTATTATAGCTTTGTTACAGCGAAACTTTTTGGATTAACTTTACCACTAAGCAAGAACTTTCAAAAAATATGTGTAGATCTTAGGGAGGCAGTAGAATTAGCAGCAGAAACACTAACAGAATTTAAAAATATTCCTGAGATCGCCCACAATGCTGCCGAAACACTGGGTGTATCGATAGCGACTCCTAGACTGACTACGTATCAGAGGCATAGAGATAATCCTAAGTTAGCGTTCAGCTTACCAGAAGATTACTTTCGAGTGACAGTTTTCTGTCCTTTAGTTGATACTTTCATTAACCAACTTGAAGATAGGTTTGTCACTCATCATCAGCTATTACAGGGCTTCCAGGCATTATTTGCTTCATCTGATGGCGCTAGTGAAAAAATCGCGATGAAATGGATTTTGAGTATCTTGTACAAATGTACGAAATTGAATTTACGCTTTCAAAATAGGACGTCAAATCGGAATATCAAATGTGGTGAAGAAAATTTTTGGCGCTTGACGAAAGGCCTTCAAATGCAATCGACGCACTTCGGATATGCAATGTTTCTAAGTATATCTCTTATATCTAATTTTAGCCACTCTGCCGGTATCAACTGCAACTCCGGAAAGGACATTCTCCACCCTTAAAAGGGTGAAGTCCTACTTACGGAACACAATATCGGAGGTAATTTTTAAAATTTTTGTAGAGAATAAAATTACTACTACTATTTTTATATTTCTGTTTCATGCAGAAAAGGCTGAATGGTTTGGCAACTTTATCCATTCACCACAATGTGGAAATATCGGCCTCCGAAGTAACTGACAACTTAGCGAAGAATCCTAGGCGACTTCCATTTGTAATATAATAACTTTACTTTATTTGATATAAAATAATGTGTAATGACATTTGTTAGTAACAATATACGAATAGGTTTTGATTCATCAGTCATTTTTTTTGGGAGCATTAAAATCATGTATTTAAAGTCAAATTTTTCAAAATTTTCCGGGGGAGGACCACCCGACCCCCCCCCCACTTCCTGGGGGGTTCTCCGTAGCCCCCAGGCCCCTCGGTATTTGTCCCTTGAAAGCACCTTTCACATTTTGATATTAAGCCCCCCCCCGCCCGGAACGAAATCGTAAATACGCCACTGCTAACACTACTGTATTGTGTGCAATGAATGCACATGGTCACTTTGTGCCACAAAAGTTTGGGTACAGTTTTAAAAGCAAAACAACTGGGCATTCATCTGTTAACACCACCCTCCCATACTAACCACAGGCTGCAGCCGCTAGATAGGACCTTCTTTGGACCTTTAAAAATATACTATAATCAGGAATTTATTTATTTGTTATTTATTTATTTATTTATTTCGGGGTCGCAACAAGCACAAGGCTCAATTACAGCAACCCACAATTAAAAATAAAAATTACAGACTCTCAAGACGAAAGCAAACATTATCGATAATAGAAAAAAAAACACAATTTTCCGCATTACAGCATTACACTATATGAACTTGTTGAATTATTTAATAATAGTTACGAAAAATCCGCGAATTCACTCATAAAATCCTGATGTTTTTAATGAGACAGATTTCCTACCCGCTGAAGCATTATAGAACGAGAAAAACACCAGATCGAGAGGTGGCATTAACAACTGAATCACTTACAGAGACTACACCAAGCACTTCAAAGAGTTTCACTCATACATTAGATAAAATATCGCCTTTACCCTCTCAGAAAAGTAACCCAACTAGCAATACGAGAAAAGAAGAACAGAAAAATCCGAAATTTTAACGAGCACTCCGTAAAAAGACAAACTAATGAACGAAAGTCAATAAAACTACCTGTTAAGAAGTTTAGTAAGCGTATTCATACACAGTCGGTGCCAAAGGTGACTCAAATAAAGAAAAAGGTGCAGAAACCTATCAAAAAGCGCAAACCTTCATCATGTTCAAGTAGTGTCAACGATGAAAACATCGAATTAAAAGACTCTAGTAGTGACATTTAAACAGTATTATTTTGCCTAATTTGTAACGACGAACTGATTGAACCCCCAGACGAAAACATAGTGCAGTGCATGGAATGCAGGAAATGGGCCCATGAAGATTGCACCGATTTTGAAAAAAAAACAGATTTTTGAATGTAACTTTTGCCGAGCTTGATTTATAATATTTCTTATGTTTAAAAAAATACATATTTACTTATATTTGTATGTTGTTTTCTCGTAACCCCCCCCCCCCCCCAATATTAAAGCTAGAAAAAGGCCAATTTATTATTTTGGCAATAAAATATACATCAGTATGAAATGGCACTCTTACCCACTCGCTGGGGCAAGAGTGCCATTATGCAAAAAATCATGTTTCAAGTGCTAGCAGCTTATACAAAATTTTTTGCAGGACTTTTTGTTTCTAAAATGTTCCTAATATAGGTAGTAGGCAACTATACTACATAGAAAAAATGAATATGAGATTTTCATGTGATTTTATTTTGTGAGAAATATGTTCCCCTAATAATAACTAATATTTTTCAGACTAAACGACACATTTTTATCGTTGATTCCTTTGAAAGAAGCAAGTGCAGAATACATTTATGAAAAACTAACGGATTTATTCGAAACAAATAACATTCCATTCAAAGAAAACTTATAGGTTTTGCATCTGATGGTGCAAATGTTATGGTTGGCGCAAATAATTCGGTAATGTCACGTTTAAGACGTCACATTCCCAATATTTTTTTGCTAAGTACGTCACAGTTTCCATCTGTATGCATCGCATGCATATACAAAACTTCGTACTGGTTTAGAAGATTTTGCACGAAATGTGTACAACTATTTTTCCAATAGCCTCAAACGTGTGGAGACATTAAAAGAATTCCAAAATTTTACCCAAACAAAAATTCATAAAATATTGCACCCAGCCCAAACTCCTTGGTTGTCATTAGAATCTGTTGTTTCTAGATTAGTAGAGCAATTTAACGCTCTAAAATTATTTTTTATTGATGCATCGGTCAATCACCCTTTAACGTACGTGTTTCTATTATTTTTCGAACATGCTTTGGAAACGTTCAATAATATGAATAAAGAAATGCAATCAAGTCAGCCTCAAATGCATAAATTACACAGTCGTGATGCTACCCTATACAAAACATTTTTAGATTTCTTTATCAAAGGAGATATAATAACTAGTACCTCAATAGAAAAAAATGATACAATGAACCCCATCATTAAAGAGATTTACATACAATTTATTTAGGTGCGAAAGTAGCAGCATATTTATTAAACAACAATTATTTATCTTCAGAACAATTACAGACATTGCGAATACGTTGTTTGGATTTTTATGCTGAAGGAGCACTACAACTAAATAAACGATTTGACTTTACTAGCAGCGTTTTAAAATATTTAAGCTTGTTAGATCCAGAAGTAATTTCAAAGGGTGAACATGAATCTATTATGCAGTTAACTGTACATTTTCAAAATTTAGCAAAAACCTCTGATATTCAACAACTAGATACAGAATGGCGTACACTCCGTAATTCAAATGTCGTTTACAATAAAGACGAGGCAATTGATACATTTTCGACAAATATTAAAAATAAAAAATATGCAGACAATACATAGGGTAATTCCGGGAGAGATGGACCACAGTTTGAGATGGACCACTTGACTATTTCCTACAATGTGTACTAGAGGACGCCAGTAATATGTTACGACTTCAATTGTGTTGTGGTTGGTTGCGTGCATACAGTGGTTAATCATATTAACGTCTACAAAGGAAGTAATTTGAGACTTTAAATTCTGAAAAGTGCAAAAGTTTTACACTCCAAAGTAAGTGCATGTAGTTATGATCTTTCAATGCACTATTTTTCCGTTTTCTTTCGTTATACAACAAAAGAAAGTGTATTGAAGAATTCTAACGTAAAATACTTGAACTGCCTGGTGGTGGAAATAAGTTTTGCGGTGGTCCATCTTTCCCAGGCAATCGGGATAGTTGGACCACCATAAGGGGGGGTAGATGGACCGTTGTTTTCCGTCATTATACCTAATTTATGTCTTTTTATTAGAATGCCAACAAAGTATCAACGTAAAAATACCCGTGCCAGGGGTTTGTGGACTGAAGAACAATTAAAACGTGCTATTGCTGCCATAGAAAATCAACATATGGGTGTCAATGAAGCAAGCAGAAATTTTGGCATTCCAAAAGCCACTCTTATCAGACGGAAACGATCTGGAAACATTAAGAAAACATCCCTAGGACCTGCTTCTACATTAGGAATTGAAAATGAACGGAAATTAGTAGCACACATTAAAAATCTGCAAAAAATTGAGTTTGCACCAACGCGTGATTCCGTTAGGCACATGGCGTATGCTCTAGCAGAGCAACTGAAGATACCTCACAAATTCGATAAAGAGACAGAAAAAGCTGGTTATGACTGGCTGCAGATATTTTTATTACGTAACTCAGACCTTAGCATTAGAAAAGCAGAAGGTTTGTCGACAGCGAGTTCTATTGCTATGTCAAAAACCATTGTAAACAACTATTTTAATTTGCTTGAAGACATTTTAACCACAAATGGCCTTTTTGAAAAGCCTGGCAACATTTTCAATGTTGACGAAACAGGCCTCCAGCTGAATAACAAACCTGGACAGGTAATTCCAGAGAAAGGATCAAAAAGCGTGCCAGCTATTAGATCAAACGAAAAGGGGGAAACAATAAGTGTCATAGCATGTTGCAGTGGAGAAGGGGTGTTTTTGCCACCGTTTTGCATTTTCAAAGGCAAAAATAGGAAAGCCGAATTCAGTGATGGAATGCCTCCAGGTTCAGTGGTTCACATGTCACAAAAATCGGCATATGTACATACAGAAATATTTTTTGTGTGGCTAAAAGAACACTTCTTTCCGCGTAAACCAGCTGGAAAAGTTCTAATAATTTTAGATGGACATACCTTCCACAGCAATTTGGTCGAGATGTTAGAATTTTCAGAAAATAATGATATTATTTTGCTGTGCCTGCCGGCTCATACTACCCACTATTTGCAGCCCCTTGATAGAGCCGTTTTTAAATCGTTGAAATCTCACTACTTTGCTTCCTGCAACAATTTTATTAAAACGAATCCCTCTAGAAAATTATCTAGACTGCAGTTTGGAACCCTGTTATCGGAAGCTTGGACAAAATCCGCAGTGGTGAAAAATGCTGTATCAGGTTTTCGCGCAACAGGAATAATTCCTTTTAATTGCGAAGCCATTCCTGACTACGCCTTTATTTCAACTAACGACGATTCCAGGAGCGAGGACGAAAATGAAGTGAATATTTTGGAAGAAGCCTTAAATCCCCCGAATCTTAATGCAAACCTGACTGAAACTCCTACCACAAGAAATGCTAATGGAAAAACACCAGTTTTAAATCAAGAACCACAACCTGGCTGTTCACAGTGGAAACAAGACGAAACGGTAAGTCACTCGCCCAAACCTATTATTGACTTGACACCAGGAAAAATGGTAGATGAGATAAGCCCAATTCCCAGTAAAAAAGATAATGTCGATAAAAAAGAAAATGTACGAAAACGAGGAGGTCGTTCTTTTGCTGAATTACTCACTTCGTCAGATCATATTGCAAAGAGAAAGGAACAAGCTAAAAAACTAAATAAAAAAAGCGACAAAACAGCACAAAAAACCGCGACGAAGGCAATGCAAAAGAAAATAAAGAAATGCACAAAAAAAAGAAGGGCAACACAGAGCACATCTTCCGAATCTGATGATGGAACTGAGGTACTACTGGTTGATACCGATGATGCGGAGCTGTCAAATGACGAAAATGAATGTGCTGGGTGCGGTGAAAATTACAATTGCACTAAAAAAATTGATGATTGGATCGAGTGTATCAAATGTCATCGATGGTTACACGAAAGTTGCTCCAAATATACCAATCTGTGCGATTTGTGCGGTAAAAAACTCTTTAATAAAAAATAATGTTGAAATGTGCAGGAAAAAAACATTTTTTTATACCTACTATATGTAGATTATTATTACTTTATTTACTGATACAGATAACATATTTAATAATGTAGGTTAGTTTAATTAGATACAAGTTAAGGTTCAACTCACTCGCACTGTAAGGGTGAGATGGACCAACCCCCCTTTTTTTCATTTAATTTTTCATGTCTCGAGTTTATGTTATTTTAATCATTTGTACTGTACATTACCTTAAACAATAAAAAACAGTTGCAGTAATCCTATTTGCATTTCTTATTAATGGATTTTTTATGAATTAGGAATATTTTTAAAAAACGTGGTCCATCTCTCCCGGAACTACCCTACGTATATCCAAATTTAAGCGATTTGGCTCTAAATTTATTATGTTTGCCACATTATTCGGTAAATGTAGAAAGAACTTTTTCAAGTAAACTTGATGAAAACGAAACAAAGGAATAGGTTGTCTACCAATAGTATTGTAGGACTTTTACATAGCAACAATTATTTAGAGAGCAATGCTCGTTTTGATGTGAATGTGAATAAGCAATTGTTAAGCCGCCATAATTCTAGCATGTACAAGAAATCGGAATCGTTTTCCGATTCTGGTGTAGATTCAGATGGATTGATTTTTATTTTTTATTCATATACCTTCTTAATACTCTCGTCATTGTAGAAGAAAATGTTAGCAACTTTTTTTACAATGTAAAAATAAGTAATTTTTTTTTGTGCTTTTTATTTGTATTGTTGACCACCTCCCTTCTAAGTTCAAATCTCCTGCTTTTTAAATGATGATTCTACCGCCACTTTCAGTGGACGTCTGGAAACACTGGTTACTGTTACCGACCTCCTGACTACTTTAAGACATGGATGCAGTAGGTAGGGAGAAGACATACTAATTCCCGCGCGTGTCCACTTCGGCCATCTTGATCTACCAAAGCTGTCACTTAGCTGTCGTGTAAGCGTCATCAGCTGTTTCAGTTATAAAAGTTATTCCAGGGCCTTTTGTTGTGAAAAAGTATTTGTTTTATCTGGGCGGCTCATCGTAGAATGGTATCGTGCGCGCTACGAGCTTGCAGAAGTCGACCTGGTGTCGATATGAAGAAAAATGGTGAAACCTCTTTTCGTAGGTTAGAAACCAGCTCCGTACTCAATATTTTGTGAAATTAAAAATGTTTTTTTAGATTTCCGAATGAAAAGTGTGTCGTTCGTCGACAACTTTGGATGGATTTTGTGAAACGTGGTAGTTGGAAACCCTCCAAATAGGGTTCGATAGAACTTCGTTATGCCGTGTTCGCTTGAGGGACAATGCTGTTTCTACAATGAATAATTTCATTACGAAAAATAACAGTAACGAAGTAAATATACAATAATAATTGATAGTTATTGATCTAACAGGCTTCCAATTTTTATAGAACACCGAGAACAACCAAAACCGAATTAATATTGTGAGGCCTGTCAATACAAGCAGTGTGTCATCTGAGATTTCTGTGATGCAGACTGAATCATCAAGCGATGAAAGTACGTCAAGATTCAAAGCGCAGTGTACGGCTACAGCTGATTTCTCACAGAGGACACTAAAAATTAAAAAGAAATTGGACCGCTCCATCCAAATTAGTAATGAGAGGAAAAGAAAATTGGTCCTAATTTGAAGAAAAAGAACCTTCTGCAAGAAGAACATTTAGAAACACTGGATATGATTCAGCTGCGTACACGCAAAGGTACATTTCTGTTTTGTTTCCAAGTTGTTGTTATTTATTTGATTCATTTACAGGTAAACCGTTACCATAGTTTTATTCGACTGAGCTGAAGACTTGCGCTCTGACATTGCACTTCTACTCACCTGTGGCTTACAATTATGTGAGGCGAAGTTTTGATACTTGCTTACCACATCCTCGAACGCCGAGTCGTTGGTATCAAGGCATTAATGGTGAACCAGGATTTACTATGGAGACATTTAATGCTCTCATGATGAAAACTGCGAATAAACAAATTCTATGTGGCCCCATTTTCGATGAACTGTCGATTAGGCAGCATGAAGAAAGGGTTCCCAATCAAAACAAATGTTTTGGTTATGTAAACATGGGAACTGGCATAGAAGAGCAAGTGCTTGCGAAAGATGCGCTAGTATTTCAGCTAGTAGCGATCAATGAAAGTTGGAAGATACCAATTGGATATTTCCTAATTAGTGGAATCACTGGTGAACAGAAAAAAGGTTTGGTTCTCCAGTGTCTTGAAAACTGCCATGCAGTGGGAATAACTGTCAGTCTAATCTTCGATGGACATCCAGTAAATATAACCATGGCCGAGCTTTTAGGATGTGATCTGAAACACCATTCCTTGAGATCATTCTTCAAGCATCCTTCAACTGATGACGATGTAGTAGTGCTTCTAGATCCGAGCCACATGATGAAGTTACTACGAAATACTTTGGGCGAGAAACAAGCAATCGTCAATGACGAAGGTCACTTCGTCGAATAGAAATTCATCAAGCACCTTCACAGTCTTCAGGAAAATGAGAACTTCCATTTGGCTAATAAGCTACGGTCACGCACATACATTTTTTCAAGCAAAAAATGAAGGTGCGCCTTGCAAGCCAAACACTTAGTGAAAGCGTGGCCAAAGCCCTAGAATTTTGCAAAAATGATTTACAGATCGCAGAATTTCAATCTGCTGGTCCAACAATACGATTTATAAGGATTGTGAATAATCTGTTTGATGTTTGTAACTCGCACAATTTATCACAGTATAAATTCAAGAAAGCCTTGTCACTTGGCAATTATTTTGGTATTGATGCATTTCTGAATTAGGCAGATACTTATTTGGGTAAATTGAAGACTAACCCGAATGGACCGCTATTGATCGATAGTAATAGAGGCACTGGATTTCTAGGCTTTAAAATGTGCATATACGGCACTCGAAAATTGTTCAATGATGAGCGAGAAATTAAAATTTCTAATAACATACAAATTTTCGCAAGACCACTTGGAGCTTTTCTTCGGGTCAATTCGTTTACAAGGTGGATTCAATAATAATCCAACCTAAGGCAGTTCCAATCTGCATACAAAAAATTACTGGTACATGTGGAAGTCAAAGAAAGTTTTCGGGGGAATTGTATTCCTCTTAAAGAATTAGAAATTCTGAAGTGTCCCATCCAGTCCATTTAATATCACTTCAAGAGAAAACAGGATATTGGATACAGCCAATGACGAGGCCGAGGACGATTCATTAGAGCCCCCAGATCTCAATGACCACAACTTTTTCAACGTATCAGAATTTTCCAGGCATGTTAATGCATATATTGGTGGGTATGTTGTCCATTATTTACAAAAGAAAATCATTTGTGAAGTATGTTTGGACTCGATCATCTCTCATTCCAAAGATCTTTTCTGTTTTGTTTTATAAATAGGAAAAATAAGAGGGGTCTCAAATACCCTTGCGAAGACGTATTGAAAATTTGCGTCAAGTGTGAATCTATCATTAAGCAAAAAGTCATTATAGGCCGAGAAGTATTCTCAGTCGAAAAGTTTTGTTGCTTGGTACTTCGAGATTGCATAGCTGGGAATGTTTCCTCTCATTGATTGGACATGGCTTCGAGCAGTCCTTCATAAGTAACCATAGAACGTTATTGATTAAGTCCATTGTAATAAAATATTTTAATTTACGGATGTGTTATCTAACTAAAATAAAAAATAATAGAACCGTTAGTGTAAGGCAAAGTAAAAATTAAGCTTGTACTGTTTAAAGGGCAATAAAATTTCTACTACCATTGTTGGTTTTTGATACACCCAAAATAACTGAATATTGCCTGAGGCCTTTGTTTATTGAATAATATTGTTCAAGAGGCAAAGACCCAATATCCCAACTTGATAGCCGATTGTAAGAAAAGTTACTCCGATAGAGTATACTTACAAAAAAATTTTTGGAAACTGAAACTACAATGAAAAATAATTGACCCGTAGTTTTTTATTCAGTCAAAAATCGTATCGTTTGGGCGCAATAAATTAACGAAATTGCCCCATTCTGATGTCACCGCGTATGTAGTGTAACTGTATAATACTCTATACAGGTACACCACGCCTATGTTGCCTGTGTAAACTACGTCAGAATGGGACAATTTTATTAATTTATTGCACCCAAACCATACGATCTTCAACTGAATAAATTTTTTTTTAAATTTATTTTTTTTATTTGTTTATTTCTACGTGCAATCAGTACAATATAAATATAATACTATAAGCAAGTTTGGAGTGTGTTTATGTGGTATGCCAATAATTTTTGGGTTGATATCCCATGATATCGATCCCCACTTTTAACTTTTATTTAGTGTGTGTGTATATATGTACTTAGTTCTTAACTTATAATTTTAGTGCTTTGTTACATCAGAACCTATAAGGTAGTTCCAGTGGTTTAAATCTTTTTAGTCTTTGTGATTGTTCGATATTGTCAAGTAAATTCACTGCCAGGACATTTGGATGGGTATCAAGTCTTTTTATGTAGCGTTGGGTATCAAGTCTTTTTATGTAGCGTTCACTGTATTCACTAATCTCTTGCTTTATGGTATTCACTTTCAAGTCATTTCTAATTTCACTGTTAAGTATATACCACGGTGCGTTTGTGATGGTGCGTAAAACGAGTCGTGTACACAACGTCGACTGCCTACAACGTCGACCGGGTATTTTGAACGCCCACAACGTCGACGGAGGTTTATTGGCCACAGCGTCGACCGTGCCCATAACGTTGACCCCCCTTAAGGGACACAACGTCGATCGTATCCATATCGTCGACTCATCTGGAGCTACGTCAGGGCTTAATGTGATTTTACCTAAAATGTAATTTTACTTAATCCTACGCATTCATTTTTTCCTATGCCGTAGATATATTTTGAATAAATTATCGTATATTGTTACCTGTTTGACAGAATTTGTTGGACCTTCTATATTATAAAGAAGCATTATAAGTTTCTTAATGTGAAAATTATATTACTTCTTTAACAAAGAATTAACAGCGATGCTGCTTTTAAATCCCTAAAAGATCAATGGGACCAAAAGTTATGTATTTGGCAAAGGAAGCATGCAGGAATGCGCATTCCTTAAAAAACAATTTGCGATGCTGTTTGGTGAAATATTGAACCGACTTAATCCTAGTATCATTGCAATGGTTTTCGCAAAGGAGGTATATGTCCCTTTTATAGGACAGTTGTTCCTAAAGAAAAGTATGATCCACATGCCTTGAAACGATGGAAGGAGTTTCAGCGAAATAGACAATTTGAAGAAATAGTGACCCCACATCAGAGCTCCAGTGTTTCATTTGAAAATGTACTGTTGGCAACAGTTAAACAAAGTCGTTTAGAAACACAGAAGCCTAGAAAACGAGTAGCTGCCGGTGCTGAAGTTATTACCGGAAATGAAGCTATTCAAAGAAGAGCAGACACTGAAGAAGAAAAGAAACCAAAAAAGCTGAAGGACTTGAAAAGAAAGGTTTCTAATAGTAAAGAAACTACTCAGGTGAAGAAACAAGGTGCAAGAAAGAAAAATCGTATTATTGAGAGTGATTCTAGCGACAGTACTTTAAGTGAACCTAACTAGTATATAGATACAAATATGGATGAAGACTCTGATTGGCATGAAAGCCATAATGGAATTGCCAGCGATCAAGCTGAGGAAAATTTACAAAGTATATATACATTACACGGATTTCTACGGCTGGCGCCGCCTCTCCGTCCCCAGTTTCCAATCTTTTCTCTCGTAGCATATGTTTTCTTCCAGGCCTCTTGATTTCATTGCTTCCTCCACATCATCTCTCCAGCTTCTTCGAGGCCTTCCTCTCTTTCTTCGCTCTGGAGGAATCCATTCTAATATTTTCCTTGGCCATCTATTATTATCCATTCTTTTTGCGTGCCCGAACCAAATTAATTGTTTCTTTTCAATTTCGTCTGTAATAAGTCTCTCTATGCGCATGTTTTCTCTAATCACTTCATTTCTAATTTTTTCAGCTCTAGATCTTCTGCAACTTCTTCTTAAACAGTCCATTTCTGTAGCCAGTAGTTTTTGTCTGTTAGGTTTACTTAAATCCCACACCTCCGCTCCGTATACTATTACACTTTGGATAATGGTCTTGTAAATACGTTTTTTCGTCTCCTTTCTTATGTCTTTCTCCCACAGGATTGAATTTAATGCTCCAATAGCTTTCCTACCTTTGGTTATTCTTTCTTTAACTTCGTCGTTGCTATTCCCTTGTTTGTTAAACAGAACGCCCAAGTATTTACATATCTGTACACCCTGTATTATGCCATTTTCCAGCGGTAAATCGTTGTATTCATCGTTTCCTATTATTAAGTATTCGCATTTTTTCAGGTTTATACTAAGTCCGGCTAGTTCGTATTCTGCTTTTAATTTTCTGACCATATAGCTCAAATCTTGTTCATCTTCCGCTATCACAACTTGATCGTCGGCAAAAAATAAACTATAAAGTGTGTCTTCACCCACTCTAAGACCCATATTTTTACACTTACGTATCCACCCTTGTAGGGCTTGGTCCAAGTAGATTTTGAACAAAGTAGGAGATAGACAACATCCTTGTCTTAATCCTTTTGATGTCAGAAATGATTCTGTAAGTGTATTTCCGATTTTTATTGCAGTGGAATTCTGGTTGTAGTAGAGTTGGGTAGCTAATATTAGTGATGGTCTTACTTCGAGTTTCTGCATTGCTATCCATAGTTGTGATATAGGAACGTTGTCATAGGCTTTTTCTAAATCTATCAGGGCTATATGTGCCTCTCTGTTTCGCTGACAGCGTTTCTCGAGAGCTATTTTTAATGTAAAAAGGTTATCAATTGTGGATCTTCCGGCTCTGAAACCTGCTTGTTCCTCTGGTTGTTTGTCCTGAATGTCTTCTTCTATCAAGTTTCTAAGAATCCTTGAGTATATTCTACCAATTGTTGGTATAACTGCTATTCCCCTGTAGTTAGTTGGATCGTCTTTGGAACCTTTTTTGTGTATGGCTGTTATGTAGGAGGTCCTCCATTCTTTCGGGGTTTCTTCACCATTCAGGCATCTTTCATACAGGGTTTTTAACATTTCCATTAGTTTTTGTGGTCCATATCTTATAAATTCAGGATGTACTCCACCAGGTCCGGGAGATTTTCTTGGTTTTGTTGATGCAATTGCTTTTTGAACTTGGCTGATTTGAAGGTGAATTCGACTTGTGTTATGTGGTTGTTGCTTTTCTCGCATAAAATTCCGTCGTTTTTCTTCTAGGAGATTCTTAAAGTGTTTTACCCAATCTTCATTTGTAATACTGTTTAGGGTAGATCCCTGTTTAGTAGATGTCCTTACTAATTGTATAGTCTTCCATGCTTCTGAGCTTCTAGTTCCTCCTATGTGTTGATCGATGTATTCACACTTTTTAATCCAAGATTGATTTTTCTTCTTTACTACTTCCTGTTTTACTTTTCTGTTAGCTCGTTTGTATGCCTCCCTCGTTAGTAAATCATTTTTTTGGAGTAGTTTTACGTATAGTTGTTTCTTCTCTTCGATTTGTTTTTCTATATCCGCATCCCACCAATAAGGTCTCTTTTTTGTATTTTGTGCTCCCACAGATTCTTGAGCCGCTTCTATTATACAGGATTTAATGTGTTCGTATTCCTCCTCCGTTGTTCGCTCTGCTCGATTTAGTTTTCCTTCTAGTCTTTTGCAAAACAGGTATTTCGTACTATCATGTTCTAAACTCTCGAGATTATATTTTATGCTATTTATTTTGTTCCCGTATGAGTTATCTTCTCTCGCACCATGAGCTGCTATGTATGGTATGTATATTTTCGAAACCACCAAACAGTGGTCAGATCCGCAATCTGCTCCCCTTTTAACTCTCACGTCTTGTATCTTAATACCGGCCTTCTGTCGAATGATGAGGTGATCGATGATTGACTTGAGTCCCCTAGTGTGTTGGTACCACGTGTACTTATGTATATCTTTATGCTCAAAGAACGTGTTGGTTATTGTAAGGTCATATTGATTGCATAGGTTTATCCATCTCTGGCCATTATCATTAAGAGTGTCCTCTCCATGCCTGCCTACTATCTTGCTATTCTTTTGCCGTCCTACTCTCCCATTGAGATCTCCGGCGATGATAATTTCATGGTAGTTAGGAATTTGGTCAATGATATTTCTAAGAGTCTCTTCGAAACTGTCTTTTACTTGGACCGTCGCGTCATCGTTGGGTGCATAGATTCCGAGTATCGTCATAGTTCTGCCTCTCATTTGGGTCGTTATTTTTATAATACGTTCATTTATTGGTTCCCACGATCTAATACGTTTTTGAAACCTTTTATGGATTAATATTGAGATTCCTGCCTTTGCTCTTTCAGATTTATCAACTCTGCTGTATAAGTGTATAAAATCCTTAATATTTTCACTTCCATTTCCTTTCTTCTTCGTTTCTGAGAGGATGGCGATGTCTATTTTTCGCTGAATAAATTCTAGGATAATTTCTTGTTGTTTATTCCTAAGGCCTTGTACGTTCCATATTCCTAAATTCAAAGTCCATTTTCGTAGCTGTTGTCGACTATTATTATATCCGTCCGATGACCGAGGCAATTTACTGGGTTTTTTAGCAGTTTTGCAAAAAATGCAAATTTTACGTGAGCGAGGAGCTGGCCCACTACACAACCCCCAACCGTGGAGGACCGGAGGTATCTCGCTTCGTCTGGCTTCTCCCCTAAGGTCTGTTCGGCATGGGAAACCCTACCAGTAGTAAAACTACCCCCGACATAGCCCTTTAGTTCCTTGAAGCACGCAAGCCCACACACCCGGCTAACAGCCTTCGTCAAGGTGGAGATACCCAACTGTGTGGGAAATTTACAAAGTGACTTTGATAATAACAGTGGTGCAGAGTTAATACTTCAAGAATTACCATCCTATGTAAAAATTGAAACTAGCAATAGTGAAACAGCATTAAAAGATATGGCTAATAACATAGAAGGAGAAATATCTGTAGATACTGGTGATATATCAAACTGTAAAAATGAAAACCAGAACATAGACAATATAGAATATGTACAGACAGAAATTGGAGATGATAAAATATCGTCTTCATCGAGGGATACACCTTCTACAATGGAAAATACATATGACCAAGAGCTTTGCATTGAGAAGTTTATTTTAGTAAAGTTCACCAAAATAGGTACCTAGTATTAAGAATAAATATTATATTGGTAAAATTTTCGAAATTATTGGCCAAAGATTTTATTGCACTTTTATGAGAGAAACAAAAACAATGAATGTACGTCATATGTATTTCCCAATATAGAGGACGCCTCAATTATTGATCATCAACAGATTTGTAAAATTTTGCCCTTGCCAACTATCAAAAGAGGCCATCATTATTTTCCAGATGTTTTTTCTTCATTTTAAATGGTTTTCAGAAGTTATTGTTATTTCTACAATTTATATTTTTCAAAGAGTTTTACACGTACCTTACTTTAAAAGTTTGTAACACCCTTAAAAATAAAAAAAACTGTTGCCTTTTCTTTATTATAATTATTTATAATGCACTATCCCCTGCAACTTATATATGCCTTCAAATAGGAAATTCACACACTGTTTGCACGTTTCCAGCCTGCACGGGAAAGTGCAATCACTAACAGCCCGTTGGATTTTTTCATATTTTCTCAATACCATCCATAGCAATTTAAAATAAAATAACTGGCTGCCTTTAAACATACTAATAGTGGTCTATGAACATTTGAATGAAATTACGTGCAAATATTTCATGCTATAATAAAATAAAGTTACACTATAAAAAAAATGTTGCACTTACATCACTTGACCTTAATATAATTTTTGATAAGATACGTAAATTTGTATTAGTTGTTAATATAGCGTAAGATAAGCAACGCTTGGTAGAATATGTTGTTTATGTTAGGTTATACTATACAATAGGCTGAATTTAGAGATGACTTTTACTCAAAGTGAACATATTATTAAAGTTCGTCAACATGCTTACAGAGATGGAGTGGTCAAATGAATTAGTAATAGACTATCTGGAAATCTATGAACAGGAAGCTGTAATTTGGAACCCTAGTCATGAAAACCATAAAGGCAGAAACGAGATCCACGATGCCTGGAAGAAATTAAGAACAATTTTTCTGTAGAGCATTTCTTAGCGGAACTAAGAAGAAGAGGGACTCCTTAACGGCTACCTTCCGAAAACTTTTAACCAAAGTTAAAAGTAGTATGAGGACCGGTAACGGCACGGAAGATGTGTTTAAACCTGAATGGTTTGCATACAGCCAAATGGAAAAATTCCTACATGAAATATACAAATCTAGGAGAACAACCCTTTCCGAAATATGTATTAACTTTTATATTATTTATTACTGTACAAGTATAATAATTTACATTACCACAATTAAATAAATGAAATGCATACTGAAGGAAACAAATTTAAATACCGGCGTAAAAATATTTTATTTCGTTAAAAAAATTGTAAAATTATAGAAAAAACAGTTTGAAAATTTATTTTTTCTAATCTGGAGTTTTATATTTAAGATGTATTATAAAAGTATGACAATATATAACAAAAATGAATCCATTTATTTAAAACGTACCGAAATATTAAGTTACAAAATTTATGCCAAAAAAATGGTATAAATGATATGTTAAAAATTAAAATTATATCGTTTTCTCAAAATTTATCCTGCCAAGATACTGCGCCATTTGACAAAAAAGCAAAATATTTTATAATTTCCTTTGCTTCATATTCTGGTTTCCCCGCCACTCTTCGTAGGGGCAATAGGGGAAATGAAAGCACTTTGGCCGTTGCGCCATGATCCAGGAGTAAATTCTCCTTGAATCTCTCTATCAAATGAAGCTTGTGGCGAATACAATGTATTTGAGGTTCTACTTCTTCTTAAAAAATTATGTAGTAAGACGCAGGTTTTTGCTATATCAGAAACTCTATTTGGTCCAAGCAAAATAGGCTTTCTAAATACTCGAAAAACAGAGGTCATGAACCCGAAAGCGTTTTCGACCACTCTGCGAGCACGTGAAAGACGATAGTTGAAAACTCTTTCAGGACTTCCTTTATCATAAACGCTACGGTATCGTTTCATCATATTCGTATTTAACGCAAATGCATCATCGCCCACAAATACGTAGGGTAAAGGCGCCTCTTTCAGTGGAAGTGGCGTATCTGGTGGGAGACATAATTGGTTTTCTTCCAGTTTTTAAAAAGAGATGAATTTCTAAATACATCACCATCACTTATTCGTCCCTGACATCCTATATCCACGAATGTGAAACAACAATTCGCGTTCACTAAAGCCATCGGCACTACGCTAAATGTACCCTTGTAATTGTAGAATTCGGAACCACTGTTAATAGGGCACTGAATTGCTATATGCTTGCCGTGTATGGCGCCAATGCAATGAGGAAAATTCCACATTTCTTCAAATTCTCTTGCTATTTTCAGCCATTTTCAGTTGTATTAGGCACCTAAAAAGTAAAAGTTGTCATACTACAATTATATTTAATTTTCAGCATACTGCAATATCGTTGAACTAAAAGCTTATTTTATGAAACAGAAGAAAGTGATAGAATAGTGACGAAACAGAAACGAACGCAACTGAAGCGGAAAACCGCAACGAAGACTCAGAAAATAGTAATGCAAGTGAAATAGCTACTCCATCAGCATCCTCCCCACAATCGCTCACACAAGAGAATAACGCTTTTAAAGAACCTCCTTCAAAAAAGCAAACGGTTCAAATCAAGATGTTGCTGGTGGAGAAACGAATGGATGAAGCGTTTAAAGTTCTGAAAAGCATAACAGAACAACCAGAGCTGGATGAATGCACCGTATATACACAACTACTAGCAAAACAATTAAGAGCATTTGATGAAAACACACGTGACGTGGCGACGTTTGAAAATCAATAATTTGATGCATCAGCTCAAACCGTCGTCGTACTCGAGATATCCGTATTCTGGAATACCATTTGGATTTTATGCGTCACATTCGCCGTTTCAACCGCGTCACAGTTAATCATCAGGTTTCTCCCAGTATTTACCTTGTCAGCCAGTTATAGGATTTCCATCACCCCTTCATTCTCAATTATATCCATGCCATTCACCATCTCAATATTCACACTCATCACGAAGCCAGTCGTCATCTCCGTATTCCCAAACATCACTAAGTCAGCCACTCCTCTCACACAACCATTACAAATCCAGCCACCATCTCTTCTCGCACAATCATCACTAAGGCAGCCACCATCTGCTCTCAGACAACTATTATCAATCGAGGCGCCATCTTCTTTCATATAATCACAGGAGTACTTCGTTAAGTATTCTGCAGTACCAGAAAACATCGAAACTATAGATAATTTACTTTCATGAAGATATATTCATTTATTCAAGAGTTTACTTTGAAATATTTGGTTTTGATTTATTTCTATCTGAAAACAATTAATTTTATTTTTTATTATATTACTACTTACTCGTATAAATGTTGATTTTTTGTATTGATATACTGGCTAACAATGAGGGCAGGGCCATATCTCCATCTTCTTTGGTTGTCAACGGATATGAATGAAACTTTTTGCATGGATATTAAACATAATTTCAGATTGACAAATAGATATAGTCAAAATGGCCGACTTTAGATTTTACGGGAAATGTCATTAACTTTGATTTTTTAAATGGATCCCCTTGTATAATTTGTTTTTCAGAATCGACAACTCAAATTAGATACATCAGTGCTGCCACATTTGCTTAGACATTAGACAAAAATAGTTTTAAAATGTATTAATTAAAAAGTTTCAGCTTTACATAAAGATAAACTAGTACATAATGCACATATTTAGATTAGTAATTACATTTTCTATGTAATGGCACGATGGACTTTGGTAGGTACAGCTGCGGAAATATAAACCGGGACAAGTCATGTAAGACAATTTTTCACAATTTGAATATTGCAATTTTGCCTTCCTAATTGTTCATGAAATCCTATCTACCACATACCAATGAACCAAAAAGAACTTGTTGGAGCAATATAAGCAACTTGGGATAGCACCAACAATGAATTCATTCAGACAATTTAACTTAGGCAAATTTTAGTGTCCCGCTTTATATTTCCGCAGCTGTACCATGAAGTAGCTATTATTATGAGTTACTAGAGTCAATTACAACAGATTTTCTCCACTCACGGCATTCTACGATAAAAAATAACATTTGAAAAAAGAATTCTTTTTTTAGAAAAATAAAGATTTAGCAATACCATCGTATATAATTTGAGCTGCACATTCCAAAAAACAAAATATGCAGGGTGATCTATTTCAACTATGACGGTTAATGGCGCTTCCGGTAAAACCGGAAGTCATCCATTTTAACTGTATCTATCTCATCTATCTGTCAATCAAACATTATGTCTAATACTCCCGTGTGTTTCATGCATATCGATTCATAAATAAAGAAGATATAAGCATGCCCCTACTCTTTCCAAGTACATGGCCAATTTGGTTTAAGAGATATTCAAAATCTGTTGCGGACTACAAAAATTTATAGATGCCTCCGACGGCTCTTTTTTAAGGGCGTGTTATCAGCCACGACAGCGAAATAACGAACTTGACATTTCAGTTAAGACCCACAGATTGGTCTGCAATCTGCAAAAATGCAAAAATATGTTTTGACCTTTAATGAGTGGCATGCTCAAGTCCTGAAATTCTAGGAATTGTGGGTACAATGGACCAGACTGGTACCTGGTTGCACGTTACAAGCGCGCACCGTCTAAAACGTATCTCGACAACTGTATGTCCAAATACCACCCCGCACGTGTTTCGATCACGTCGCAGAATTGCTAGAATTTGTCTGTTTGTCTGTTTTCAAGTTTTCAACAGCGCCGGTTCTACTTTTCGTACGTCTTATCATCCCTTATTATTTATTATTTTGTTTGTTTGACAGTTTGCTGTGAATTGTTGGTAGGTATAATAATCCAGTTTGTCCGGTAAAACACATTATTAAGTATTATTTTGCCATGAAATGTATATTTACAACAGATTCGTAGGTACTTATCGGACTCAAAGTTTGGTACCATACCAACAAAATTTCATGGCAAAATATTATCCTGTATTGTTGCAGTATTCAAAAAATTATTTTGTTTTTAGTATATGTGCTTATTCTTGTGTGCCGCACTTTTTTATAATGGGAAAACATCATGGAATATTTCCCAGTAGGGTAAAAAGAATAAAAGAACAAATATTTCAAAGGGGCGAAAATCATATTGGAAAAAAAGACAGAGTAATTTATAGTTATTACTTTTGTATAATGCTTAGCTTTTATTTTACTGTTTTAAGGGAAAACCTTGACCTTTTAAAAGACAGTGTTCAACATGACCTTTATTCATACTGCAGTGAAGTTTCGAACATGGAACGTTCCCCTTTGGAATTATCTGCAGTATCTGCTGAAACTATGACTGAGGTTGATTCCATAAGTGAAATAGTTGAAGAGCAAATTGAGGAGTCAAGTGTGCTTGATGAAGCTATAACTGAGTTTGATTCAATTAGTGAGGTATTTGAGGACTCGAGTGTTCTTAATGAATTTTCATTTTGCTCTAGAGATGAGTATGAAAGGTAAATTAACTTTATGTATTCATACACAATTATTAAAACAGCTGCTTTTAGTGTAATGCAACATGAAATACCTGTTGAATCGGTCAGAACGACAGAAAATGTTGTAGTGTCTGGTAACCGAATTGTAGATCTGCAACGCGTATTGAGTTGGTCTATGAAACTGCAACCTAATCACTCCAGAAAATGCTCAGTTGGACAACTGCAGCTGATACAAGAACAACGGTCAGGCCTGAGCAGTCTTTTAACATTTAAGTGTGATTTTTGTGGGTATGAGACACATCAGTCAACTCACAAATGTGAAAATAATAAAGAGTCGTATCTGTCTCCCATCAATGTGAGTGCTGTTTGGTCCACTATATCTAGGTACTGGTAATGCTTATTCCAGTCTGAGAGAGAAATTATCCATTATGGACATTACTCCAATGCCCTATCGTCTATTTAGTAAAATTTAACATTATTTGAGTGATGCCTGGCAGAATAATATGTGAAACTGCATTGACAGTGCTGGGAGAGAGGAATATGGCATTGCCTTGCAAAATGGGCAAATTGATAACGATCAATGTTTGGGCGACAGTGTACACTGATGGTGGCTGGAGTCATCGGTCATTTGGACACAGCTACAACGCTTCTTCTGGTATGGTTAGTATTGTGTTTAATGTATGCACGTCTGTTGTGTATGGTGATTTTATTTTTTAGGCAATAGTAATTGGAAAAGCAGTTGGAAAATATTATTTTTAGGAGTGAGGAATAAATACTGTTGTATTTGTGCGCGTGCAGCACATAAGGATGAAAGCCCCACATCATACAGTTGTTACAAGAATTTGTCTGGATCTTCCGGTACTATGGAGGCAGATATAATTGTAGATGCATTTAGAAGCAGTAAGACAATGCCACAATCTGCAGTATCTGAAGTTCATTGCTGATCGTGATTCTTTGTGTACGCAAAAATTAGAAAAGAAATTTCATATAGCAGTGGTGTTGAAAAGATTCAATGCACCAATCATGCAATTAAAAATTATGGAAATTTTTTGTATAAAGTGAAAGCTGACACGACCATTGATTCAAAAGGAAGGAAATTGTTGACTTCGAAAACAATAAAGGAGTTCAACACTTAGAATAATTTCTTTAGGTTCACTGGATCGATTGATTGTAAAAGGCCATCAATTAATTGATAATGAAACTAACAATCGTGCTGAGCTTTTTATGTCTATATTATGCAAGTTCAATGCAGGGAAACGACTGAACTTGACGCAGAGGGGATCGTTTGCAACACGTACCCACCTTGCAGGACTTCAATACAATGATGGCATTGGGTGGGAAGCACAATCGTGGAAAGCCATAATGAAAAAAACACCCGGGAAACGTTTTAAAGACTTGATAGTAAACAAAAAGAGGTGCCATGAACTTGACTGTAACAGGAAGCTCTAATTTCCTGAGTCTAAGCATAAAACAAAGCCAAAGACCCCAAATCAAAAAAATTACATGAGACCCCAAGATTATGGAGAGAAAGCAGACGAGACCATATTAAGTCCAGAAGAGTTACTTTATGAGAAAAAAATATTTTTGGATAAGCTTCAGGTAAGTAATAAATAACATTGAGCGATCAAGATAATTGGTAATCGAGTCATCCTGCGGTCCGAAAACGTACATGTTTGTTTTGAAATTGTACGTGAAATCTTTCGACTTGACGTTTCACGTGCAGTTTGAAAACAGACCATAAGTTTGTTGATCTAAGAATGACTTGATTACAAGTACATATATTATTATTTTATAGGTGTGCCTTGAAGATGCCCATAAAATAGAACAGAATTTTAAAGGACAATGGGACAATCCTTGTTTTAGAACTGTAAGGAAAGATCGCCTGACCGGTTCATTCTTTGGAGAAGTATGTCGACGAAGAGCTACGACTCTATGCCACAATTTAGTAAATAGAATTTTATATGGGCACAGCTTCAGCAACTACAGAGTATCGCAAGGTCAAAGACAAGGCTGCTATAGAAAAATTTTAAAAAAGTAGACCAAACTGCATCGAAAAAGACTCGGATTTTGTATAGATATAGATAATGGATACATTGGTGCATCTCCTGATGGTATGTGTGACATGATGTTAAGGAAAAATAAGGCAGACATAATAGTGTTTTCATTTACAGGACTTGTAGGCAACAATGCAATTATTGATGTGAAATGCCACTACAAAGACCATAAGGCTGGAATCAGCTTGAGAGCAGCGGTAAAAGCCGACAAGACCATCTGTGGCACTTTCAATGAAAGAGAGCAAATTGTTTTAAAAAGTACACACAAATATTTTTACCAGGTAAGTAACTACATGTAACAAAAATAGAGAAGCCACCCTGCGATTGGTTACTAATAATAATGGTAGTACAATCGCAGATCAACCCCCCTATTCCGTTATACACCGCGGAAGCTCTGAAAGGTTTTTTTTGTACTTACCGCGATGGCCGGCTAGCTTAATTTCGATGGCCTTGGATCGCAGATTCAACTCATCAGCTGTGCTTCTACAGGCTCTTTTAATAAAGGAATACAGGGCGCCAGAGACCATAAAGATCTCGAGTAAATAACAAAATAATTACAACCAGCTAAAGTTTATTTAATAAATAATAAATGGCTGTCATGTAAGATCATTGATAAATTATGATTGTCATAATTTCAATATATTTAAATATAACGTTTCCAATATGCATGAAAAATGCAGCACGCATACAATAAAAATTGAACCTCTTTTAGGGTCCTTAATTTACATGTGATCACAATTTAATGAAGGATTAAGCTTATTCCAATCATGTGTTTTAGCCGTTATCTCGGTGTTGACACAAGGTAGCGTGAAAGCACTTTTTTTACAAAAGCATGTAATTAATAGACGTAAAAATGATCATGTGAATATGGATTAAAAGTTACCAATTGCAAACAAATAATGCATTTGAATTACACTGTTAATGATACAGTACATTTAATTAATGCTTTGAGCACGTGATAACAATTTAAAGTTCAAAGGCTGCAAACAAATCAAGCCCTTGGAATTATATTGTAGATAACAAAGTGCATTTAAACATTGCCATGAACAGGCGATAATAATTTCAAGTAATAATGGTTATTAAAAATTCGCAAATCGTTGCAGGCTGCCGAAGTAATTTGCCCGAACCCAAAACTCGTTGACGGTCGGTGTAATTAATAATCTTGGAAACTAACCTTATCGGTAGAAAAAACTGTGGCAGGCAGGGATCGAAACAGCTTAAAGCGGGCTAAACGACATCCTACGTTCAGCGTCTAGTGTTATCATAGGGGTCGAGAAGATATTTCGGAGCGTTCCCAATATTAAGCAGCAGGTCCACAACGTTTTTGTTCGAATGTTAATTAGAATTTCCAAGAAAAGAGCTAATAACAAAACGGGAAATTACTACTATTGAATGTCAAACCAAGTAGCGTAAACATACCTGATTTTCGTTCATCAGCCCACAAACAAAATTAATATTGAGGTGCATTAATAAAGCACACAAAATGCTTTCTTGGAACTAGTTGCTCCAACCAAAGCGATTGTTAAAATGAGGTCGCGGACCGCGGAGACTGGTGCAAGGAGATAATAAGTGAATTTCGGAAAAACCGAAATCAGAAAGCTCGCGCGGAACAAAACTTGATATGAATTGAATGAAATATAGCGGGTTATAACTCAAGTAAACATATACAGGTTAGCCCGGAAAAGAATAAATAAATGGCGAAACAAATAGCAGGAGCTAAAGATTTGTTTCATACAGATATAATATGTTTAACCATATAATGTAGGTATATTTTTGCAGATACAAGGGCAATTAAACATAGCGAGAAAAGATGTGTGCTTTTTTCCTATATATGTCAATGACAAAGAAGAGCTTAGGGTTGAAGTAATCTTAAGGGATGAAGGTTTCTGGAGGGATGAAATGTTACCACGCTTCGAGACCTTCTATTGGAATTGTCTTCTCACCGAAATTGTTTTAAGAAGAATTCCCAAGGGGCCAAAGGCGCATTAATTTATTTTTCCTTTTTATACCGAGTGTTTCTAAATGTTTGTCCATCAACTCAAACAATGATATTTTGCCGATTTGTTACGATAGTGAATACAATTGTCACTAAATTCCAATCGTTAGGCAAAATGAGGTTAGAATCATTAGTCATTTGGTTTCGTGTTAGAGTGCTTTAGTGGCTTTTTACTTTGAACATTTTCGTTTTTACTTTCAATCAGTTTAGTCATTACTAAAACAGTGTTTTCACCTAAAGACTACAATTTTGTTGCAGAGTTTTGAGTGTTTAATGTCGCCCATCATTTTTTGAAGCGGCGAATTTTAATCAAAATCAGTTTGACGTCAATATCATAGTTAACTTGATGGACGATCAATTATAAACACCCGGTACAACTCATCTCAAAGATATAAAGATATTTACTACATATTTTATGTTGGTATAGTATGACGCAAATGCAAATTATAATAAACCATATAATTTTCCGTAGTTGTGGCTTTTATCATAACTGACAACTCCAACCAGATGTTCCTCATTTTGCATTATTTTTAGAATCATTTCCGTTGAAAAAACATGGAAATAGACCATTTCATTGAAACTAGGCATTACGCATTGTAGTGTCATACTTCGAAAATATTATTTATCAAAGATAACAGGTCAGAAATTTTTTTTTTTTACTCAATCAAATTAAAATTAAGCCAGCGTTTTGCATTAATGCAATAGAACCGTGGGCATTACTTCATAATAATATAATTCTTGTGCTTGAAAACTTGTCGCCCTGGAACTCCAATCATGAATATAAATTAACCAAGCATGAATTCGTACATACTTGCTTATAAATTTCCCGCGACATTTTAAATCCTCTTATTCGCCCCCTCGTGCGAAAACCTGTCAACTATAAGCCGTTCACGATCTTTTAGGGTCAGGTGAGGCTATGACTATCTAGTAATTTTGTTGGCAGAACCTCTGTTGCAACAAAACTCCCTCATGGAAATTGACACTTCTTGTGTTAGGTTAGGTTGTTTTCAGTTTAAGGTTATATTTTCTGAATAGGTACATTGTTGCCGGATATTCTCTAGTCTCCACATCGACTCGCGTTCTTTTAAATTTGGTCTGACCTTTTTAAATTGGAAGTAGCATCGTTTAATGGAAATTTTTTGTTGTAACAAACTTATTTTGGGCATTTTGACTTTTCCTTTGGCGGAAATTAAAATTATTTTTACACATTTGATAAATCATTTATTTTCTTACGAATATTAAAATAATAAATCTGGCAATGTGGTGGCAAGAAAATGTCAAACAGACACTGACAGAAAAATAAAGTTGTATCCGCTGCATCATCGAATCAGTTAGTCCAACATGAAAATAAAAAATCATAGCCAACTCTGTCCCAAAAAGGTCGTAAACGGCTTATATGTATGACATAATCGTCGCCTGCGTACATATACACTAAGACGCAGTTTTTGTTAATCAACGCAGGCGACGGACATAATTTCAACCATACAAATCTAAATAACGGCGCCTTTTACGCCGATTTTAGTTCAATCAGTTCTTATTAAATCAGTAGAAAATTGTATTCACTGTCATGGAAATCGCCAGTAAGCGATCCTAGAAAGACTATATTACCTTTAGTTTTATTGTTTTGTATAAAACCTTAATTCTGTAAAATTTGCGATCTTTGACAACGACTGTTAATATTATTTTACGAATTGAGGCCTTAAAAATTATGATACACACTACGTTAACATTTTAAGAATCGGTAGATATTTTCCCAGAAAAATCGATCTGGAAAAAAAAACTGAATGAAAACTGAATAATTAAAGTTATGCAGCATATCTGTTGCGTTATATCTGCAAATAACAAACGACCAATAATAGAAATAACTCAAAATAAAACACAATTAATAATATCACAAATTAAACATAAACGTATCAACTTACCTTCTTCTACTTTTATTATACGATGACATCCACCAGCGCCTTCTTTTTTTTCGACTCTACTCTTTATAGGAGGATAAATTATCAAGGAATCAATTGCTTCAACAATGGTCCAAGGTAATTATCTTGCTGGTAAAGTTAGGTATCAAGAGATAGATATACTCGTTAGGGTAAGGCGAGTATTTTCTAAATAAATAAACGAACTTCCGATTTTTTACCGATTGATTTGAAATTTGACACATGAAAGTAAAAGTCACTGAAGAGGTAGATCGATAGAGATGGATGTAATAGTTTTATAATTTCTAAATTTATTTCTTTGATCACTATTTTTTACATTTCTTATAGAAATCAAAATATTTTTCTCTCGAAAATTGAATATACTCGCTTATTTCATTTTGTGCAATCTCTTATTCGAAGAGTTTTGTCGAGAATTTTACATTACTTCAAGTTGTTGTGCCAGATTACTAAAAACATCTCATTTCTGTCGGTCGAGTAGTCTGTTTTCTGTTTGTGTGTAATACCACAAACCGAGCTCAGAACGAATTTGTGAATTTTTCAAAATTGCAGCCATACTGGTCCTCACACGACTTATAGCCAAATCAATTTTTAGGTATTCTAATATGCAGGAACGATCCCTTATAAAAGTTTTTTCCTGACTTTAATAATAAAAGTCTCCCATGTGTTGCAAACATTAGGGCTCACACTGTATACAGCTACAAATTCGAGTCTATGTAATATATGAGGATCTCGAAAACTGAAAGGCTCGGTTACTTTAGAGCAAAGTTATCGATATTTTTCTTAAATTGCATATTTCCATCGTCACTTTTCTGACTTTTCCTCTTCCACAAGATGATGTCATCAGTTTTTAAATCCAACGTTCCAGTTTTCAGGCATCATTAACGATATCATAAATTTCAATTTTTTAAATACGGTCCTGGCGATTTGATTTAATTTTTAGAAAGCCCTTGACCACCCAAACTCAATGATGTATATCACATTTATTGAAAGAATAATTATTTCGGTACCTACTTGCCGTAGGAACACCGAGAAGAACCCTATGTGTTAGAGAACAAAAGAGAATTAGGTACTTTTACACCACGCCATTACATTTTCTTCTCAAGTGAGATAAATCATTGAATTTGGACGGCCAAAGGTCTTCTCAAAACATGAAGAAATTACCAGGTCGGTATTTAAAAAAAAATAAGTTGCTGATGGTTCAACAAAACCGTAACATCAACCTTAAAACCGAGCTTAAAAACCGATAATAACATCTTATGGTAGAATGAAAGTAAGAATTTATTTTGAGATATTCCTGTAAACTCGGGAAAACCTAAAATTGATTTCGCGAAATTTTGGTTTTTTCCCCATATATTCGGAAGTAATCCTAATTTTGTAAATTTTTTAATAGCTTTTACTTCTGCTTCAAATTTCGCAATCCTCGGAGCAACCTCTCCCTAATTTAGCCGACAACGTATGTATTTCTTTCAGGTTCTGAGATCCCCACATAAACTCAGTTGTAGCACCCTGTATAGAACTTTTTGCGTACCTAAATGTATTGATCTTTGTTTCAGAATGTCGGAGATCGATTCGGAGATCCGTACAGAAGATATTTTCATTGTCTTCCGAAAAAATACAATATAAGCCTGCCGGAGTACATGGAAAACGTGTTTAGATTTGTTGGGTTTGACAATTTCATGTCTTATGGTGGCATCGACGGAGAACGATATAAAACAAGTAGGACTTTGCTAGAAACAAAATTGCGAATGTATTACCGGACAACAAGGAACATTACCTGGGCTGTTTTAAGTCAAATCCTTAGCATCCCTGTATTATGCCTGCCCAATAAAACACGAATTAAAAAAATCTGGTGTGATACACGCACATAACTTCCTTTTACAGTGATCTTATAATTAGCCGAAAATTTGATTTTTAATTTTTAGCATTCGTCAAAATTTTTCAAAAATTACAAATTCTACAAAAACGGTGCAAAGTAGAGCGACAGCTGAAGAGATAAATTTTCTCTAGAATTTTAAGCTGAATTCAAAAATATAATAATATACCGGGTGTTCTATTTAAAATAGGAGTTAATAAAAAAAATTGAAAAAAACAAAAGAACCCATTTTAGAAGTATTCAACTGGAAAACCATCTATCTCACATCAATACACATTAAAAATGTAATAAAAATGTGAAGTTTAAAAAAATCGTTAGAGCCGTTTTTGAAAAAATCGAAAAAAACTGA
This sequence comes from Agriotes lineatus, assembly GCA_940337035.1. NCBI lineage: Eukaryota > Metazoa > Arthropoda > Insecta > Coleoptera > Elateridae > Agriotes > Agriotes lineatus. The sequence continues at coordinate 5,637 of CALNHX010000611.1, read as the reverse complement.
AAAATCACAAGAGTGAACACCTACTTCCGGTTATGATTTTCTTCAAAAGCTTGCTGTCGCATCTACATAGTACACAAAACTTATATATGAAGTTTCAGCGCCATACCTCTTTTCGTTTTTGAGATATTTTGTTCACAGACAGACACACACACAGACAGACAGGCAGACAAATGGAAAAAAATAAGGGGACTCTAAAACGTGAAGATCTGTTGAAAACTCAATTTCGAATTTTTGGGGTGAATCCAATACTTCCTTTATTGTAAAAGGAAGTGAAAATACAGGAATTCTGTAAGCAGGTGCAAGAAAATAAAAAAATCGGATGAAAACTCCTTGGCGGGAGAGCCCAAAAACACAAATGTTACTGTCAACCGTGGAAAAAGGTCTTCTTCATCGTTGAACCCAAAGTTGAAAATCGCCAGAACTAATGTAATCGCCGGAAATGCGCCGAGAGAACCAAATGAGCTTCCAAATGAATCGATCGCGTTGTCTTAAAAACCTTCAATATGGGCATCACAGCCATCCACTCGAGACACTCCAAAAAACGATATTAAAAACAACCATCAGGTAGATTCAAGAATACGTACAGTCGAAAGTACCAAACCTAGGCGTCATTTTACCCAAATTTCTTAGGGATATTGCCAAACTAAGACTTGAAGTTGATCTAGAAGATGCGTGTTTTTTTTTTGAAGTGACGTGACGGATTTTAATGAACAATTAGCTCTACAATATGGAGTTTTAAGCTCAAAATTTATTTGAATAACATCACCTAATGAATCCTTTTAAGCGCCATATGAATTTGACAAAACATCCGATGATGTTCTGATGCCCTCAGAAGCTGACATTAGTTCAACTATCAACAAATCATTACAATACATGAAGTCAATGCTTTTGGACTTGGAAATGGAAGTAACACAGCAAGGTATTTCGCACAGCTTAGTTAAAGGGATTTTTAATTTTTCTATCAAACTGTGACAGGAAGATTTAAAAGTGAAAAAACACGGCTTCGATGCCGTCGTGTGGACTAGTTTTCTAAAAAATGAATGAATAAATTAAAACAGAAAATGAAATTTGAAATTCAATTTTTTTTAGTTTACCATTTCCGTGAATGCTGTGACATTAACGTCTACTATTGTCCAATAACTCACTAGTGAGATAAAATCCACCAGTATAGTGACTTATATGGACTTTATCTCACTAACGAGTTATGCGTCACTTTATACGTATAAATTCATATAAATAATAAATTGGTAATATGACAGTGCTGGGTAATATTAATTAATCTATGCACAATGAATATAAAGTGACTTAAGGTTTCCCCATGTATGCAAAAAAGTGGCTTTATATTCGAGTGGCATACATTATTTTTTCTAATACCAATAATAACTTACACAAATTAATTTGTTTTCTAAATTTGATTTTTCTGAATCCGGAACAGAGCTATAAAGTGATGTTATTTAACTGCATTTTACTTTCTTGCACTTCATTACTGCACTGTTCCAAAATGATGATTTGTCACTTTGATCTCAACAAAAAACCTGTACTTTTGAAAATGGTATTAGAAAAATTATTTTTATGATTAACGCCTTCTAATGTCTAATGGTCGTTTAATTTAACCAATGATTTACTTCAATCGAAGCTTTTTCTTATCTCTCAAGTCAATATTCTAACTTCTTCTTTTTCAGATAATTCAAACGAAACCTAGACTATCGACATTGGTGGAGAGGATTCGCTTGAATCAGATGAAGAAAATTTAAACCTATTGAAAAAAGAATACTCTAGTCACGGTACGGATTATTCTGTTACCGATTTAGATAGAGAAATTTGCATCAACTCTCCTTTCTTAAGAGTTAGGCTAAGTTCAGACAAAAATATGACTATCAAAAAATCAACACTGTGTTGGCTCTTGCAAACTAGTAGAGCTTTGAAACTACGCAACGATCGTCCTTTAATAGTTAGACGGCTAAAAGATATTTCTAAGTGAGCAGTTAATACTGTTTGTTCCTTTCAAAACAAAAACCCAAGTTAAAACACGAGACAAGGAACAATTTTTCAAGGAAAAATAAAACCTCTTTCGAAAGTAGCAGTGAGTCTGAAGACTGCAGTTACGAAACGTCATCAAGCTCCGATGTTGAAGCATTAAAAGAAGTCTGTTCCAAATCAAAATGGTGAAAATTTCTCGAATAACCCTTCATCAAGTACAGTCCATTTAAAGCTTAAACATTATTATGCCGTTTTTTACCAGGAGCATTGGTTTTTGGGTCGTATAATCTATTTAGAAAACAAAATCTTAATGAAATTTTTTAAACAAGAACTATATAAATATATCTGGCCAGACAAGAAAACCGAAGATATCCAGAAAGTGGACGAGAAATATATTTTCTATGGGCCGATAGAATTAATTGACTGGCAACGATCCTTTTTTTATAAAAAGATCAAATACAAAATTGATAAACAATTTAAAGCTTTGAAGAAAAACTGTATTTTAATAAACTTTTATATATACAGTGAGCGCCAAAAAGCATTGGTCAGTTTCAATACCCAATAAAAACCCATACGCTTCACCTACGGAATCAATGATAATTTCTTCATAAACAGAAAACTTGGGAGTTTTGTTTCAATGTTTGACATCCTCCGAAAGTGACAGTTTGGTGTGCTGTTTCATAGTCAAAGGTTGTCGGGGCTCATTTTTTCAAGGAAATTGGTGAAACGGTAACGGTTACATCTCAAAGACATTACATGCTTCAAAGATCTTTTTATCGCAAATAGAAGAGGAAATAGTAAATGAATATTGGTTTCAACAGGACGGTGCTACCAACTACACCGCAAGAAATAATACGAATATCCTACGACAATTGTTTCCAAATAAACTGATTTCTTGCTATGGTGACCCTTCTTGGCCTTCGAGACCGCTGGACATAACCACTCCTGACTTTTTTCTTTGGGATTACTTGAAGAGCAGAGTATTTACAAGAAAGATAGAAAAGCTTAAAATGTTTATTCGAGAAAATATTGAAGCTATACTGAAAGATATGCGGCAACGTGTGATGAGATATTTCGGCCGCCGATTAAAAGAGTGCATTCAACAAGAGGGGACCATTTAACCGACAGAATTTTTCATAAGTGAATCTCCCATTCTTAGTCTTTAAGAAATAGTTTTGATTAACTGTGTAATTTAAGCAAATAAATTGTTATTACAAATTGAAACTGACCAATGCTTTTTGGCGCTCACTGTATTAGCTGAATAAAACTTACAGGTTACAAACAACGGTCCGTTAGTTTTTTGTTGTTCGTTTGCCTTCGCCCAGCAATAAGATCTAATCTCGGTCCTTATTGAAGTAATAATCGATAAAAGTATGATATAAAAAGTCGTATAAAACTAGATTTAAAAATAAAACAAAGCAATGTCTGTGTTTTAAGGGGTTTTTAAAATTGGTCAATCAGCTTGAACTAGTAAAATCTCTAAAAAGCTTAAAAATGCCTAATAATCTCTCAACATTTCTGAAAATCTCTTGAAATCCCTAAAAATCACTTTAAATTCCTAAAAATCTCTTTAAATCCCTAACATCTTATGAAATCTTTGAAAATCTTTTGCAATTCTCTAAAATTTACAAAAACCTGGCAAAATTCTAAAAATCCATGACAATTTAAAATCTGTGTACACATTTTAGCGAAGTTAACTACCCCTCATTTGCCTCATCTAGCAATAACAACTGAAGTTGTGGAAACCATTAATTTGACGGAAGAAGACGAACTGTGATTGATGACATGCTTATGCTGCTTAGTCACTTCGACCGATCGGTAATTCTGACAGCACAGGAAAATGATCAATATAAAGCTGTGCAAACTAATTTCAGGAATGCCTTTCACACTCTGGAAAGAAATTGACCAACGGCCAAGCGCTGGGTTCAGTATTTTCACATGGCTACTTTAATAATAGTATATTATACATCAAGGTAGCGAAGGTTATAAGACGATTCGCTACCGTGGTGTATATACTATTTTTGCACTACCAAACGGCTTAATACCTAAATTCCCAACAAATTTCGAAAATATTTTAACTGTCAACCTGACAATACAGCTCTTTAAAACGTCAAAATTAAAATAGTAATATTTGGTAACTTAGCAATTTATTAGTTACCACGGTGAAAATTGTTTATTTTACTTTCTCTTCCTTGGTGGAGAAAATCAACTTCACGACCTAAAGATAGGCCAATAACGGTGCGTTCTGAGACTAGTAGTGCAAAATAGTATATTATACATCAAGGTAGCGAACCGCAGTATTATAACCTGAGCGCATATTAGATACTGAGCGCGCAGCGCGAAGTATCTAAAGCGCGAAGGTTATAAGACGATTCGCTACCGTGGTGTATATACTATTTTTTGCACTACCAAACGGCTTAATACCTAAATTCCCAACAAATTTCGAAAATATTTTAACTGTCAACCTGACAATACAGCTCTTTAAAACGTCAAAATTAAAATAGTCATATTTGGTAACTTAGCAATTTATTAGTTACCACGGTGAAAATTGTTTATTTTACTTTCTCTCCCTTGGTGGAGAAAATCAACTTCACGACGTAAAGATAAGCCAATAACGGTGCGTTCTGAGACTAGTAGTGCAAAATAGTATATTATACATCAAGGTAGCGAACCGCAGTATTATAACCTGAGCGCATATTAGATACTGAGCGCGCAGCGCGAAGTATCTAAAGCGCGAAGGTTATAAGACGATTCGCTACCGTGGTGTATATACTATTTTTTGCACTACCAAACGGCTTAATACCTAAATTCCCAACAAATTTCGAAAATATTTTAACTGTCAACCTGACAATACCGCTCTTTAAAACTTCAAAATTAAAATAGTCATATTTGGTAACTTAGCAATTTATTAGTTACCACGGTGAAAATTGTTTATTTTACTTTCTCTGGTGGAGAAAATCAACTTCACGACCTAAAGATATGCCAATAACGGTGCGTTCTGAGACTAGTAGTGCAAAAAACAGTTTGTTGATGCAGAAAGGATGGGAAACCGGACTTTCTATCTTGACACCGTCCAAAAAATGCTGCCAATCTTCCATGCAGCAGGTCGCTTTTTTATGTCAAGTGTGCCTACTGGTATTTACAGGACATGTTGGAATTTGAAGAAAGAATGGATTCTATTTAATACCACAGGTTCACAACTGGAGGATATTTTACCATCAGGCGGACAAAGAAGTTCTAGTCTGGTTTGTGGTCAAACATGAATATAGAACAAACTTTGATGAGGACAATGAAAAGCTCTGGAGGATTGACCATCGGTCGCGAGCTGACTGACAGCGTACTCACCCGATATACTTGGGGAATAGTGTATCTTCAGAACATATGCAAAAAGTTGAGATCTACTGCAACACTACCTCTGGAACATGTTGATATGCGACCTTTTCGTATTACGAGAGATGATGCAGATACAGCGAAGCTCAAACACTGGTTATTTCAACACCCCTCATTCCCTGAAACGGAAATGATTACCTCAATAAGCAGTGGACTTGGAGGTGAAGACGTAAACTGCCACATGTCTCTACAGATTGGAAGGGAAGGGGTGTCGAAAGTTGTTGGCGAAAACTTCGAACATGTGAAATTCAAATATAAAAATAAGGT